>MU784854.1:0-72310 GCA_026770625.1 Nicotiana glauca | reverse complement strand
GACGTTTGATTTAAATGAATCCTTACTCCTGTCCGTTAGATTAGCTTCTTGGACGGTTGTGATTTAATCGGCTAAACTACGTCGTTTGTTTAAGTGAGACACTGGTCTCATCCGTTTGATCAATTAAATGGACGGTTGTGATTATTTCCTCACACGGTGTCGTTTTATGTACAAAGCCACCGCCTTATTTGGTCCATTCGATTCAAATCATCAACGGCCCAGATCTTGTTGTGTTTATACGGTGTCGTTTGGCTTGTATATATACAGGCCAGGTCTGGTCTGTTTTGGGCTTGAATATTTCGTGTATTTGGCCCAATTTTGGTATTTCAAATTGTATTTTTCTATTTTTTGTTATTTTTGAATTGTATTTATTTAATTTTTTGTATTTTCCTTTGTATTTTAGACTTATTTTCCTTGTGTATTTATATTAATGTATTTCCTTTGATTTTCTAATTTTTGTATATTTTCTTTAATTTTCCAATTTTCTAATAATTACCTTATATTTTTTATGACATTTTCCAATTAATTTCATTTTTTGTTATTTCATTTTAAATTTTATTTTTAACTATTGAAACAAACACTGGTATTTTCTATACACTAATCAAACTAATTGCAATCAAAAATTATTTTTGTATTGTTATTTTGGAATTAACTGCTTGGGGCAAAAATCACGTGCTCACACCCCTGACCAGTCTACTAGCCAAACATTGGAGAGTCAGGACCTATTGAAGGTCAAGCCATGGCCTGGCCTGGGCAGTAATTAGGATACTGTCAGGCCAAGGTTTTAACCCAGCACATAGAAGGAATTAGGGGTAGGGATTCATATGGGAACATAAGCAAATAAAGAAAAATACTTAGCATAAGTTACAGAACATGAACAGCAAACCAAACAATAAAATGAAACTACATAATAAACACATAGGGATGAGGCAAAAGTTTAAATGAAAGACATACCAGTTTCAGAAAGAGACAAGCAAAAGAGAGCATAAGTCTTGCAAAGAAGCCACAATACAAGCAGCAAGAAAGGATACTTTGTGTGTGAGTGTGAGTTCAGAAAAGACTTGAGTGTTGGTGGTGTTTGTGTCAATGAAAAAGCAGGTATTTATAGTGTGAGAAACAGGCAGAAAATAAGGTAAGGGCTGTAATTCAGACATAATTAAGGAATATGTGTCCATTAAAATTTAAATTAGTATCAAAGAGTTCCTTTAATTAAGGAATTAAATCAAGCGGTAGCATGCAAGTGTTAAATAAGGAAAGAAATCACGTAGGGGCTGAACATGTCAAATAAGGAAAATATTTTCAACACAGTACGAGTACACAATAGGTAATAGAGGTTAGGTTCATTAGACCATAATTAAGGAAAGGTCTGTAAGGATCCCATACTAGTGTAGTTAAGGTAATGGGATCGAATCAACTTAAGTAGAAAGATATGGTTGAAAGTTTGAAGGAAAGTATTTTCAACAAGTCCAAGACGCATGAGAAATCAATACAATAAGGAAAGAATCAATAACAAGAGTGCAATCAGAATTACCCAAAGAGATTTGAAATCAGTCCCCAATCAAAGGTTATTTTGAGAGGGAAATTTAACATATAAAGAGTGCATAAACATTAAGCATGCGAGGCTGGATTTAAGACAAAGAAGAGCATCATGCAATCAAAAATCAGTGAGTAGAGGTCTATAGGAACGTGGTAGTCATCTCAGAGAAGAAGGAATATCAGATAGCGTACAAAAGATCAAGTAAAAAAAAGTCATTTAGCAAGAGGTCAGAATCGTATGAAGAAACAATGTTAACATAAAGATTTTGAGACTCAGTAGAGGAAACGATTTCAGGAACTCAAATAGGCTCGAAGAGACTAGGGCTTTGAAACCAAGAAAGTTCAGAGATGAGAAACAAACAGATCACGTAACAAATAGCCTTAAAAGCTCGGATGAACCCCAACTTATAGGGCTTTTACTACCAATCAAGTGTAAAGATGAAAGCAAGTAAATCAAGAAAAAATAACAATGAAATAAGTGCATAAATCATAAAGGAACACGTACTTCCCAGTGGGAGAAACTAACGAATACTATAATAAAAGATCAATCATGCAAAATACAGTAGAAGAACTCATAACAACAAGGTATAAGAAACACAGTAGAAGAAATATAGAAGAAACATAGTAGAAGAAACATATAAGAATCATAGTAGAGCATGTTAAAAAAATATCAAAGAAACCCTAAACTGGGGAAGATGAAAAGGTTTAAAATCAAGTTTTGAAAGAAACTTTTGAGAAAACGTTTGAGACCTTAAGATGAACACAGATCTAGGACAGATATTAGAGAAATCAGAAGAACCCCGAGAGGTTAGGGTTTCAGAAGAAACCTAGAAGTGAGAAAGGTTTGGAAAACTCATGGATCTAAGCCAGAGAAGTTAGACTCAGGCTCGAACGACCATGACACGCCGGAACGAGGTCGGAGATGGTCGGAATCTTTGAATCTGTGAAGGTCTGAGTGAAGACCTTTGAGGTCTGGCTTCGAACCTTCGAGTAACAAGCATGCAAGAGCCGGAGGAGGTGAGTATAAGCTGTCCATGGCCTGAGAAGCCATGGACTCCGGTGAGTTTAGGGCGGAGACGGTTGAAGGAGGCTAGGGTTTGGGGTGGAGTTGAGAGAGAACTGAGAAATGAGAGAATCTAAAGGCGGCCAACATAAGGAACTGGGGGAATTAGGGTTGGGTAATGAAATTATAAAAGGAAAGGGGTAATCCGGACCGTTGATTAAAACCATCAACAACCTGGATTAAAAGTTATTTGGGCGGGTCGGTTCAAATGGGCTGTTGGGTTAAGTTAATTGGTTCTAAAATTAGGCTAATTTGGGGGGTCCAATGTGGCTACAATTGAAATAAAATCTGGCTAGCACTTAAATGGCCATTTTTCCTTTTTATTTTATAAAAATAGTGAGAATTATTTTAAAAACCAATTAAAAGCACTTAAGTAATTAATAATGTATAAATATTAATCTAAAAAAATACTGGAAATGATCTTATAATTGTGGAATGTTGTTAATTGTAAAATAGGCTATAACTGTAATTATATGAAATTTGGTTTTAAAAATGCCAAATAAATCTATAAAAATATGCAAAAAATCACCTTAATTATATTTTGGTGTAAATATGAGGATGGAAATAAATTATTCACAAAATGGTAGTTTTAAGAATAATTACGGGATTTTGTACTGCTAAAATATACAATAAATCGAGTTGACGAATCTTAGAAAATTAGGGAAAAATATCAAAACTCTTGGCATGCTTATGTATGCATACACATACTATTTTGAGCATATAAAATACATAGGGAAAAATTAGGTATCAACAGCTGCCCCTCTTTACCCGGGAAGGTCGAAAGAGTTGTCAGGTAAAGATATGATGACCAATTTTGACCGAGAGAGGCGGCTTAACTGAGCTCTGGTTTTTGAGCTGCCTACATATCCCTATTTTTACCGGAATCAGGTCATATGTAGTTCAGGATACATCAACGGAGTATGCCGATGGAGGTTTTCGAAGAGACGGGCGCAATATTTAGGTTAGGAATACTGGTCAGGGACTGATGGGTTGCGAGAACCGGGGAGAGATCGCTCCTGCTATAATGGCCATTGTCAGTTGATGTACCTGCAATTGAGTAATACAAACATATCGTGCGGAATTTTAAACGTGATGCAAGTTCCTATTGGACCATGAATGTTGTCTTTGGATGGTTAAGATGACGTCCTCAGACCATGACGTCCTGGGCCATGCAGCGCATAATAAAGGATTCGCAGGCTATGAAATGATGTTCTCGGGCCATGACAATGGTGCCTCCGAACCATGATGCCTTTGAATAATGATGTGCAGAATATAAAGTGGTGTCCTCTGGCCATGGCATGGCGTTCTCGGGCTATGAAGATGGTGCCTCCGAACAATGATGCCCTTGGACGGTTTGGCGGTATTTCAGCCCATGAAATGCAAGATTTGGCGATATTTCAGCCCATGAAATGCAAGATTTGGCGGTATTTCAGCCGATGTGAAGGATAAATCTAAATGGCGATATTTCAGCTGACAGAAATTTAAATAAAGCTAGCGATGTTTCAGCTGATGTAGAAAATGTAAATGGTGATATTTCAGCCAACAGAAATTTAAATAAGGTTGGCGATATTTCAGCCGATGAAAAGATTTAAGTAAAATTGACGATATTTCAGCCGATGTAGGGATCTAAATAGAGTTAGCGATATTTTAGCCGATATAGATATTTAAAAAAAGTTGGCGATCTTTCAGCCATGCAGATGGAGGTAGAGCTTAACCTCGGAAGGCAGAATGCTAGCCTTATTTAATGTAGAGAAATGCAGGATAGAGGTAGAGCTTAACCTCGAAAGGCAGAATGGTAGCCTTATGCAATGCAGAGAAAAATGCAGATGGAGACAATGCTTAGTCTCGGAAGGCACAATGGTAGCCTTATGCAATGTAGAAAATGCAGGATGGAGATAGTGCTTAGTCTCGGAAGAAAGAAAGGTAGCCTTATGCAATGCAGAAATAGATACAGATGGAGACAATGCTTAGTCTCGAAAGGCAGAAAAGTAGCCTTATGCAATGCGAAAAATGCAGGATGGAGGTAGTGCTAAACCTCGGAAGGCAGAAAGGTAGCCTTATGCAATGCAAAAAATGCAGGATGGAGGTAGAGCTTAACCTCGGAAGGCAGAAAGGTAGCCTTATGCAATGCAAGAAATGCAAGATGGAGGTAGTGCTTAACCTCGAAAGGCAGAATGGTAGCCTTATGCAATGCAAAGAAAAATGCAGATGGAGATAACGCTTAGTCTTGGAAGGTAGAATGGTAGCCTTATGCAATGCAAGAAATAAAGGTGAGGAGTAACGAAATTTCTTAGCTGATAGATGATAGCTGATAGTTGATTGCGTCATTGTGGCTGCTGGGGATGTCATGTGCGTATAGCACTTGTAAATAGGCGATGATTCTGAGAGTTGTATTACTGAAAAAGCATGAGTATGTAATCGTATCTGATGATTTTATGTCTTGGGGTGCCTGCATTCAAAGAAAATCGTGAGTTTTGTAAAGGGGGAAGGTTAGTTCATCTTCCAGTGGATTTCTCCTTTCCTACTCGGCTCTTGCTTTCATTGGGGTAGGATCGCTAAACAAAGAAAATTTGATAGTAGCCATGCATGACTTAGCAAAGTAATAAAAATATTATGTAAATACATAATAGGTAAAATGGTTTTAGATGAACCGATGGCTGCGATACGGTTCAAGATATGGCAACCTTTTTTACTCCAAAATTTTGAGGGTCCTCCTCAAAATTCTGCCCCAGTTTACTAGGCTGGTGCTTCTGACAGCTGCGCATGATGATTGGCAAAGATCAACTTCGGAATTTTGAGGGTCATCCTCAAAATTCTGCCCCAGTTTCCAGTATTGGGGGAAATGAAAGTTTTATTGAATTGTGGCCGAACCCATAAGGCTGCCTACGTATCCCCTCTTAAATGGGAATCAGGTCAGGTATAGTTCAAATTACATCATAAAGGAATCATAATGGTTACACATAGTATCGCTTCACTACATCTGAATTGATCGGCTTTAGCCAGACTTCTCCATCAATTTCTGCGAGTATGAGGGCTCCCCCGGTTAGAACCCGGTGAACCATGTATGGACCTTGCCAGTTAGGAGAAAACTTTCCTTTGGCTTCATCTTGGTGCGGAAAAATCTTCTTCAGTACTAACTACCCTGGTGCGAATCGTCTTGGATTGACTCTCTTGTTGAAGGCTCTGGTCATTCTGATCTGATAAAGCTGACCATGGCAAACGACATTCAGTCTTTTCCCGTCTATGAGGGCTAGCTACTCGTAGCGACTCTTTACCCATTTTGCAACTTCAAGTTCTGCTTCCCGCATAATTCTTAGGGAGGGAATCTCTACTTCGGCTGAGATGACTTCCTCGGTATCATAAACCAGCATATAAGAAGTTGCCCCAGTTGATATGCGGACTATGGTACGGTGTCCCAATAGAGAAAATGATAGCTTCTCATGCCACTGCTTGTGTTTTTCTATCATTTTCCTTAGTATCTTCTTAATGTTCTTGTTAGCTACTTCTACAGCTCCATTCATCTGGGGTCTGTAGGCTGTAGAATTCTTGTGCTTAATCTTAAATGTCTCACACATTGCTTTCATCAGATCACCGTTGAGGTTGGAACCATTGTCAGTGATGATTGACTCTGGGACGCGAACCGGCAAATGATACGGTCGAACAAAGTCTGCCACAACCTTCTTGGTTATCGCCTTATATGATGCTGCTTCAATCGATAGGTCCGATGATATCCATTCCCCAAGGGCAAATGGCCATGGTGATCTTGATGCATTGAGCTCGTTAGGGGGTACCTTTATCATCTCTGCATAGATCTGGTAATGATGGCATTTCCGAACATACTGTATGCAGTCTATCTCCATAGTCATCCAGAAATAACCAGCTCGGAGTATTTTCTTGGCTAAGACGAAACCATTCATGTGTGGGCCATAGGTCCCTGCATGAACCTCTTCCAACAACCTGGATGCTTCCTTTGCCTAGACACACCTTAGTAATCCCAAATCGGGAGTCCTCCTATACAGGATTCCTCCGCTATGAAAGAAGTGATTGGATAACCTTAGCAGTGTGCGCTTTTGCGTAGTGTTTGCAAGTTCTGAATACTCTCTGGTTGACAGATATATCTTCATGTCATGGAACCATGGTTTTCCGTCCGCTTCTTCCTCGACGTGAGCACAGTAAGCAGGTTGATCCTAGATTTTTATCGGGATAGGATCAATGAAGTTCTTATCTAGATGTTGAATCATGGATGACAAAGTGGCCAATGCATCAGCAAAATCATTCTGAACTCTGGGGACATGCTGGAATTCTGTCTTTGTAAACCTCTTCCTCAACTCCTATACATGATGCAAGTATGGGAGTATTTTGGAATTCTTGGTTGCCCATTCTTCTTGAACCTGATATATGAGCAAGTCTGAATCCCCGATCACTAGTAACTCCTGAACATTCATATCAGTGGCCGGCTTGAGCCCTAAGATGCAGGCTTCATACTCGACCATGTTGTTGGTGCACGAGAACCTGAGTTTGGCGGACACCAGATAATGTTGTCCTGTTTTTGATACTAGGACTGCTCCTATGACAACGCCTTTAAAGTTTGCTGCTCCGTCGAATAACATTCTCCAGCCATCATAGGATTCTACAATGTCTTATCCTATGAAAGAAACCTCCTCATAAGGAAAATATGTCTTTAGAGGCTCGTATTCTCCACCCACGGGGTTTTCGGCAAGAAGATCGGCTAGTGCTTGTCCTTTGATCGCTTTCTAAGTCACATAGACAATATCAAACTCACTCAATAGAATTTGCCATTTGGCCAGCTTGCCCATGGGCATGGGCTTCTGGAAGATGTACTTCAGCGGATCCATCCTTGATATGAGATAAGTGGTATAGGCATAGAAATAATGCCTCAACTTTTGAGCTACCCAAGTCAGAGCATAACAGGTGCATTCTAGCAGGGAATACCGGGCCTCGTATGGGGTGAACTTCTTGCTGAGATAGTAGATAGCTTGCTCCTTTCTCCCCATTTCATCATGTTGTCCCAAAACACAACCAAATACTCCATCCAGTACTGCAAGGTAGAGCAATAGCGGTCTACCTGGTTCGGAGGAACTAGAACTGGCGGCTTTGACAGGTATTCCTTGATTCTGTCGAAGGCTTTCTGAAATCATCAGTCCATTTAGTGGCGGCGTCCTTCTTCAACATCTTAAAGATAGGTTCACAAATGACGGTGGAGTGGGCTATGAACCGACTGATGTAATTGAGTCTCCCCAAGAAATTCATAACCTCTTTCTTGTTCTTTGGAGGTGGTAATTCTTGAATGGCCTTGACCTTTGACGGATCGAGTTATATGCCCCGCCGACTTACGATGAACCCAAGCAATTTTTCAGCTGGAACCTCGAAAGCACACTTGGCGGGATTCAGTTTTAGGTTATACATTCTCAATCTGTTGATGAACTTTAATAAATCTTCCACGTGGTCAGTGACTTTCTTGGATCTGATGATGACATCATCTACATACACCCCGATATATTTGTGTATCATGTCATGGAAAATAATAGTCATGGCCCTCATGTAGGTGGCCCCATCATTCTTTAATCCAAACGGCATCATCTTGTAACAATACATCCCCCACGGGGTAATGAAAGCCATTTTCTCCGCGTCTGCTTCATCCATCCATATTTGATGATACCCAGCAAAATAATTGATAAATGACTGCAACTCGTGCTTGGCGTAGTTGTCAATCAGGATGTGTATGTTCAGCAAGGGGAAGTCGTCTTTCGGACTGGCCCAGTTGAGGTTCCGATAGTCGACACAGACTCTGACCTTCCCGTCCTTCTTCAGCACTGGCACAATATTGGCTAACCATGTTGGATACTCCACTACCCTGAGGACTTTGGCTTTGACTTGTTTGGTAACTTCTTCTTTGATTTTCAAACTCATGTCTGGCTTGAACTTTCCGAGCTTCTGTTTTACCAACGGACACGTCGGATCCATTGGCAGTTTGTGAGCTACGATAGATGTACTGAAACTGGTCATATCATCGTATAACCAGGAAAATATGTCCTCATATTCTATTAAGAACTCTGTGTACTCTTTCTTTTCTTATGGTGACAAGTGAACACTGATGCACATTTCCTTGACATTCTCTGTATTCCCCAAGTTGATAATTAGTTTCATCCAAGTTAGACTTAGGTCTATTCTTAAAATCCTCAATCTCTTTAGCGACCTCTTCTGGTATCTCATCCTCTTCTGAGTTTATGTCCTTTTGTTACGTTATCTCGTCGCATATCACATTCATCGGTTCATCAAGATAAGTAATAGTAATATTGTGTAAAGTAAAGTAAATGGCAGAGAAAAAGAAATAATAAGAGCGAGATTATACAAAAACTGAAATGCTTCGATAAATGCCAAAAATTGTTTTGGACATTGGAGCTCTTTTAAAAAATTTAAAGATAATACTAAAGGAAATCAACTAATGAAAAAGTAAAAGATAATGCATAATGCTTTGTTCATCCTTGCTACCCCGAAGTTCTCCGGGCCCTGGTGGTTTTGATGGACCAATTGTTGAGGCGCTCTTCTCGGTTCACTGCCTGTATGGAAGAGCCTTCCTCCCCTTCCTCCTCGAGAATGGCGTGACAGTCCATATTGTCATCTTCCAAGAACAGGTTCTTCATTGTTGCTAATGCTTCATCTTCCTCTGACCCATGTATGATGTCGGTCGGCTGGAAAGTCTGCTCCAAGCGAGGTATTCGGTGCTCAAGCGGATAGTAAGGGCCACGCCATGGTGGTGACAAATTCCTGAATTCCTACCAAGTATATCCATACCCTAACCCGAAAGTGGTGCCATGCTTCTTCAGTTTGATAGGCTTGGTAATTCCTGGAGATTCTTGCCGAGCCCTTTGCCAGGTTCATACCCGCTCCAATTCAGTATACTTTCTATCTTGTTATCCCACCATTTGTCTTTATCCACGACATTGACTCGCTCAATGTGGTGGTAAGTTTCTCTTCCTAGCTTTCTTCTCCCTTCGATCACTGGGATGGTTTGGCGACTGTATATGGGGTTACTCCCGTCACCATGAATAATCACCTCTTGGTGATTCCACTCGAACTTCACTACCTGGTGCAGGGTTAATGCTACAGCTTCGGCGGCGTGGATCCGTGGTCGTCCTAGCAGTAAGTTGTAGGATGCTGGGATGTCTATTACTTGAAAATCAATATCGAACCAAGTTGGCCCCATTTGTAGACATAAACTGATCTCCCCAATAGTGGACCTTTGGGAACCATCGAAAGCTTTGACGTTGATAGCCCCATCCTTGATTTCATGTAGACTCTTCCACAATGTTCTGAGGGTCACCAATGGAAAAATGTTGAGGCTAGATCCTCCGTCAATCGAAGTCCTGGTGATGAAATAGTCTTCACATTGCACAGTGATGTGCAACGCTTTGTTGTGTCCTAAACCTTCAGGGGGAAACTCATCCTCGTGGAAAGTGATCTTATGACTCTCCAATATTTGCCCGACCATATTTTCCATCTCTACTCCAGTTATATTGCTGGGTACATATGCCTCGCTCAGTATCTTCATTAGGGCGATCTTGTGTGCCTCCGAGCTCTGCAGCAGAGCTAGAATGGAGATCTGCGCTGGTGTTTTATTTAATTGATCAACAACTGAGTATTCTTTTGCATGTATCTTCCACCAGAGATCATCAGGTCCAGTTTCAATAGGCCGTCCAGAGGCCTGCTTACTTGATTCAAC
This sequence comes from Nicotiana glauca, assembly GCA_026770625.1. Taxonomy (NCBI): domain Eukaryota; kingdom Viridiplantae; phylum Streptophyta; class Magnoliopsida; order Solanales; family Solanaceae; genus Nicotiana; species Nicotiana glauca. The sequence goes on along the minus strand of MU784854.1, from coordinate 61,967 downwards.
TAAGTGCTCCGGAGTATAAATTCTGCCAGTCCTGGTCATACCCTGTGCTGCGATTCCTTCTACAGACTTAGTTTTTTCCTTCCTTCTTGCCTCGACGGTGTAATCCCAAGGAATGGCCTGTGTATGGAACGGAGTTACTACTGACATCGCTACAGGAATGGGCACTCTCATTTTGGATGGCAACACAACAACTTCAAATGGTACCTTTGGAGACCCAAACTCCACCTGAATCGGCTCTGCGGTCCTTTTGGATGATGGTGTTTCAAACTCGAGAGGCACAAACATGTTTACTTTAGCATCCCCAGAGGGATGGATCTAGACAACAATTGGATTCAATAAGATGGTTGGTTTCTTGGGCTCATCACCTTTGGTAATTAATCCAATTGACCCCTTGGGGTCCCAATCATCTTCTACCTTGATCATGTGCACACCACCACCCTTATGATCAGGCAAAGTATTATTTCGAACATTAGGAGCAAGTTCTTTGGCCACGATGATTTTTTTGTCAATTAGAGCTTGGATTTTTTCTTTCAGAGATCGACACTCATCAATGGTATGCCCTTTCATGCTGGAATGGTACGCAAAAGTTTTATTTGGATTGACCCACTGGGAAGGATTTTTTGGAGTTATGGCAGGGATTGAGGTGATGTAACCGGCTGCTTTGAGTCTTTCATATAATTAGTCGATTGGTTCGGCGATGGCGGTATATTGCTTGGGAGGTCTACGGTCGAAGTTAGGGCGTGGCCTGGGGAAGTTTTGGCGGGCAGGAGGTGATTGTAGTGAGTATTATAAGCTTGGTAGACGGGTGCAAGTTGGGAATATTTTGTGAAGTAGGTTAGTATGCATGGGATGGAGATGGTTGGTAAGCAGGTGATGGGATTTGGTAAGAGGGTAGAAGTGCTTGGTAATTGGAAATAGGCTGTGTATGTGAGAGGGGGTACTGGGTAGGCTTGGTATTTTACTGGAGACTTGGTTCTTTGTGCGAACCATTACGGCACTCACGTCCTTTTTCTTGGATATTCCACAAGATTGTAGGGCTTTGTTGGTGGCCTGCAGTAATTAGTGACCATACCGCTCTTAATGCCTTCCTCAATCCTTTCTCCTAGCTTGATGATATCGGAGAATTTCTGGCCCTCTATCAATATTAACCTCTCATAATACTACGGATCTTGAGCTCATATGAAAAATCGGTTCATTTGTTCCTCCTCTAAGTCCGCCCTAACCTTAGCAGTCTCGGATATCCATCGAGTAGCATACTCGCGGAATGTCTCAGTGGGTTTCTTTTTCAGATTCTGGATGTAGAAGATATTTGGTGCATTTTCTGTATTGAACCTGAACCTGTCCATGAAATCGGACGCCATTCCAACCCAGCTCGTCCACTTCTTGGGATCTTGGATAATGTACCAAGATAGCGCATCGCCTTTCAAACTTCTCATGAAGAGTTTCACGCGGATTTTCTCATCTCTTCCTACACCGACCAGTTTATACAATATGTCCTTAGATGGACTCTAGGATCCCCCGAGCCATCAAACATTTTGAACTTGGGAGGTTTTTACCCATCGGGAAGTTCAACGTCTGGCTGAATGCAAAGATCCTCATAATTGTGCCTTTCAATGCTTTTGCTTCCTTCAACGCCCTGGACTCAGCTGGTAAATTTCTTGAGCTCGGCTGGCAGTTCTTGATGAGAGAGTCTTTTTCATCAGACTCTGGTGTGTTTGTAATGGGTTGAGTGTATTATGGCATGGCTTCCACATAGATGGGAATGTGGTGGGTATGATCACTTGATGGTTCAAGGATGAGGAATGGAGCGTTGTTGTGACATGTGTTGCAATTTTGATGAATAGCGAGTTATTTCTGCGGCTTCGGGGTGTCCAGTGGAGGTATAGGGTATTATGCTTTGGGAAAGTTGATATCTGGAGTCGTGAGGGACAATGACAGACTTGCTAAGTTTCGAACTTGGTCTAGTTCTTCTTGAAATTTCAGTAACTTTTGTTCGAGCTGAGCGGCACTTTCTTTGGATAACTGAACAACCTGAGGAACCTCTACCCTTTCAGCTGAGTCGGCTGTTCTCCATTTTTTCTTTGTTCTTGCTTTTGATAGGACTTGGAGGAGGAGGAGGTGGAGGGCCCTTAGATCTTGTGGAGTAGGATAACGATGCCAGAATGCACGAACTAACCTTTTGGGGAAGGGAATAATTAAAAAAATAAAAGTAAAAATAAAAAAGGTAGCAAGTTAGTACGGATTCTGAGAAAAATATTGCAATATTAAACACATAGTACAAGAATATAAATCGTGTCCTAAATTGGGTGCCTCGTTGTGCCCGAGGTAGGCCTAGCGACAAGTTGATTTGGAGAACTTATAATGCTAAATGCCTCATTTTATTGATAAAAATAAGACGAATCCCAAAACGACACTAAAATTGCATAAAGTAAAATATCACTAATGGCCATTGGACTTATTACATTTCAAAGCGAAAAAGAAAAGAAACTCCTAACTATTTGGTCCCAGAAGGACCTTCCCCAGACTCGACATCTTTGGCTCCATCGAACAGTATCACCAGCTAACAGCTCACGCAATCCCAGCATTAGATAAGCCCTAGCCAAATGTCCTCCTTCATTTCCCTCGGCGTTTTAGCAATTCTCGATCCTCCGGATGAACTTCCTTCCAGCTCTACGAACCCTCTCTCCAAATGCCCAAGGCACTTGTTAGCTCTGACAGCCATATCCTTCCATTCCTCGATCAACTTTTGATTAGCCTCTTGAATCTCCTGATGCTCACTCTCGCACTCCGTGATTCTTTTGCCCAACTGATTGTACTTAACCTGTATCTCAGCCCTTTCATCGATGACCCTGTGACCTCGAGCAGACCCGGACTGTCCTAACCCAGCATGATCTTATTCTAGCCAACCTGGATAGTATGAGGTATAGCTGGCATGATATCTGTCAGGCTTTATAGAATCCTTTTCCAGGATGATCTTACTGTTCCACATGTGTTGAGCTTGACATTTGTATGGGCTATCGTCGTCTTGGAAGTCAGCCCTAAAATGACTCATCTTTTCGACCTTTGGTACGACTTGCTTTCTCCCTGCCTGCCTCATGACTCGGAGAGGGACATAGGGATAAGTCCCCCTCAGACCAATGAGTATAAGAAACAGAGCGTCCCGAGAGCGGATGATGAACTCTCCAGTGGGGAACCATTCGAATATCCACTATACCTTGTCTTCCTTCAAGCTTTTAAACAACTCTACCCATCCTCGAGCATCCCCCACCCGATCAAACATGTCAGGCATATAGTTCATTCTATTGGGATGGTGAAAGGCTATATGATCATTCCACGGCCTTCGTGGAAGCTCTTGACGGTATCGACCCTTTTGGAGATGTTCTATAAGCGAGAGTTGGAGTAATAAGCTACAACCCTCAAAATGACTGGCCCCTCATCGACAATTTTCCAAAGATCGGTAGATGTCTGCAACAATCATGGGCACTATGCTGAAATGTTGCCCTTCAATCCCCTCCATTAGTGTCTTGGCGACCATGGCTAGTCTAGTATGGATCCTAGCCTACTTCATGGAAAATACTATAATTCTCAGGAAGCAGAACATGAAGACGAAAACTCTCCTATAGATATGCCACAATGATATGAGGGTGAATTCATCTGGATAGGTGCGGTAGGACTTACTATGATCGTACGTCTCGTGCAGGTAGTCGAAAGGAACATAGGAATCCTTCAAACAAGTCAAGTCTTAATTTTTCTTCAACCCCATCATTTTGAAGAAACCCTTACCCTTGCGGTTTTCTGGGATGAATAAACCTGGAGTCTCCCAAGGAATACCGGCTAACCCACTTATTTCCTCGAGCAGTGGTGTCATTTAAATCAATAATTGGCATAAACATCATTTAGTCCTCAAAATAAATGCATAGAGTATGGTGTTGTCCGTTTGGGTTCCAGGGGAACCTAGTGGAATTTGGATAAGACTATCTTAAAGAGTCATTATGTGGACAACATAACTGACCCAACTAGGTTTGACAATGATGCATGGACAGTTAAACAAAATAAGGTTTGTATGGGGTGCTAGACCGGTATCCTTGAGCGGAAACTCAAGATGGAAAGGCACGGAACCGTCGTCTGCACCGCCGATTGACTAGTTTTACCGCAAATACTCCTTTGCCAAAATTTAGGGGATAATAATATTGGAAGAGCGCAACCACTCATCAAGCGTTGCTATGGTATTTGTTTGGCACGAGTGGAATATGATATTGAAAAAAATGCAATTACAAGACTGAAACAAATTGCCACGTATTTTCACGTTCATAATGATTACAATAATTGCTCAAAAGTTACAATGGTATTGAAGGAAAGTAGTAAATGAAAGCAGTAAATAAAAAGAAACAAAAAGCCAAGTTAGTTTCGAATAAAGACATTAAATAAAGCAGTAAAAGATAAAAAGAGCAATAAAGTCACATATAACATGAAGTGGTAAAAGCCTAAAGAAATCCCCAGCAGAGTCGCCATGCTGTCGGCGCCCCCTTTTTCTCTAAAGTGAGATTGGGTTTACGACATTTGGGAGGACAACTCTATTTCCGTTGGGGAATTGGGTTTTTGGAGGTTGAAGAGTCGCCATCATGATTAAGTGCATTAGGACACTAAGGGTTTTTTCTGAATTGAAAAACCAGAGTTCGGGTAAGGGCTAGAAATTATCTCGAGGGGAAGGTGTTAGGCACCCCTCAAGATCCACTAGTGTGGTTCCCGACCATGCTACAATTGTGACTTTAAATGCAAACAACAAGTAGACAAGCAAGAATTACAAACACAAAGAGGAATTTTCACATAATGGTTGCAAGGGATTAAGGAAATTAAAGAAACTAAATTTTGATAGAGGAAAAATCTTGAATAAAAGAGTAAAAAGAGAAATTTTTACATAGTTGCTGCAAGTTAAAAACAGTTTAAAAGCTAAAGTTTGGAAAAAATAAAATGGACAAATAAGGGAAGGGGTCCTAGATTTATACATAATATGGATCACCCCACACAACACCCGGTAACCGTTTATACATGTGGTGTTATCGCGTAGTCATCATATCCATATCTACCCTTTCCCACCCCGTTAACGTATTCAGCGCAAAATGATATCGTTACCTATAGCATGCTATTATCCGTCCCAATCCTATCAGTCCCGGTGGCATTTGGGACTTCTAATCCTATCAAGGGAAGGAATTTTTAGGCTTTTTCAAGAGTTTAAAACGGTTAAAATTCTAATGCGTCAAACAAAACACATAGGACAGTTATAGGGTACACATAAAAATTAAAGGCTCAAATAAGCCTCCTCAGAATCACGAAAATGTAGTTTAGCATGCCTTAAATGTACTTATTAGGTCTGAATTAAACTTAAACTTACGCGGACTGGTTCAACCCATATTTTTAGACAAGAAATCCGCATTAGGTCCGTCTGGCTGCAATTATTGAAGACTGATGCAGTTACAACTTTTACTCTAAGGCTTGCCTAGGTGAAACTTATATACATGATATCTACTCGTTTTAGAAAATAAGTAAACAGGTTACAGAAGAGTTGCCAGTTGTAATAGAATAATACAAGTTCTGCAATTGATAACGCGTTATTACTGACAGATTACCTTAAAACGAGTTAGGTAATTCAAAATTTATTGACAGTTCCTATAGGCATCTTTTCTAGCGTTGTTAATTTTAAACACTTTTATAGACATGGAAGAAAATGCAGCAAACCTACAACATGATATCTAGGTGTTGCATTTTTATTACGAAACTCGCAAAGGGCACTATCGAGCTTCTGTGGAGAAGAGAAATGAGAGAGGTCGATTGGCGAAAACCCGCAAAGGGCGCTGTCGGCCGAAAAAGAAGACATCTCACCACGAAAAGAGTCCTGGCAAGGTTCCCTGGTTTTGAAATGCAGATCAATGGGTTCATGAGAAGTTGGAAAGTTTGTGTGGGTCGGGCATCCGGCCCAAGAAGCATGTCATGTTCATTGGAAGCGTGCATACACACTCCAGATAAGTCCTTATTTTCCCGCGAAAGGGACGCTTCTCTTTAAACTCATTTGCTTGAATTTTGTATATTTCTTCCTTGAATCTCTTTCGGATTAACTCTGATTCCAGAATTACTACAAAGAAAAGGTGGCAGGACTGGTTTAACAGGGCTCCGCCCGACAAAAGCCAAAGAAAATACCCAGCCTCAGCGGGCGCGTTAGTCCAATCCCGACTGACCATGGTGGTTGATTGCTTTCAAAGTAAAGACATTTGAAAATAAAGAAATTCAAAGGCAAAGGTCCTAAAGGCAGAATAAAGTGGAAAGGACAGAGCCTACACGGGCGAGTCATCATGAAATCCTAAAAGTTGAGTCCTGTCGGGTTGAAAAGGGATTCACCCTCAAAGCCAACAAGCAGCAAAATGCTCAACGGAAATGGGGCCAGGATCAAGCAATTGGAATGTCAAGGCCGCAAAACCAACCACCGTTTCAAACTAACAAAACAGGTGCAATCCAAAAGGGAAAACAAATGCGCAAGCGTTGAAATAGCTTTGCAATATGGAATCGACCAAAATGAAGTTCCCCTCCAAGTTCTTTCATGCGTTTTGCTAAATAAAAGGAAAAATAAAAAGAAGAAGAAAAGAAGAAAAGAAATGAAAATGAAAATCCCAAAAGAAAAACAAATCATGATAGCATAGGACCCCATTCCTTAACCATCTCGGCATAACCCGAGGATCTCCCTGGCATAACCGAGGGAGATTTTTTGTCTTTCCAAATCCCGAAATAACCCGAGGATCCCCCTGGCATAACCGAAGGGCCTTTTTCTTTCTAAATCCCGGCATAACCCGAGGATCTCCCTGGCATAACCCAAGGAGATTTTTCTTTCCAAATCCCGGCATAACCCGAGGATCTCCCTGGCATAACCCAAGGAGATTTTTCTTTCCAAATCCCGGCATAACCCGAGGATCCCCTTGCATAACCTAAGGGGCTTTTTCTTTCCAAATCCCGGCATAAGCCGAGGATCTCCCTGGCATAACCCAAGGAGCTTTTTCTTTCCAAATACCGGCATAACTAGAGGATCCCCCTGACATAACCCTATTAGATTTTTCTTTCCAAATCCCGGCATATCCCGAGGATCTCCCTGGCATAACACAGGGAGCTTTTTTGTCTTTCTAAATCCTGGTATAACCCGAGGATCCCCCTGGCATAATCGAAGGGGATTTTTCTTTCCAAATCCCGACATAACCCGAGGATATCCCTGGCATAACCCAAGGAGCTTTTTCTTTCCAAATCCCGGCATAACCCGAGGATCCCCCTGGCATAAAATGAGGGGTTTTTTCTTTCCAAATCCTGGCATAACCCGAGGATCTCCCTGGCATAATCCAAGGAGCTTTTTCTTTCCAAATCCCGGCATAACTCGAGGATCCCCCTGGCATAACCCAAGGAGATTTTTCTTTCCAAATCCCGGCATAACTCGAGGATCCCCCTGGCATAACCCAAGGAGATTTTGCTTTCCAAATCCCGGCATATCCCGAGGATCTCCCTGGCGTAACCCAAGGAGCTTTTTCTTTCCAAATCCCAGCATAACCCGAAGATCTCCCTAGCATAACCCAATGAGCTTTTTCTTTCCCAAACCCGGCATAACCCGAGGATCTCCCTGGCATAACCCAAGGAGCTTTTTCTTTCCAAATCCCGGCATAACTAGAGGATCCCCCTGACATAACCCTATTAGATTTTTCTTTCCAAATCCCGGCATATCCCGAGGATCTCCCTGGCATAACCCAGGGAGCTTTTTTGTCTTTCTAAATCCTGGTATAACCCGAGGATCCCCCTGGCATAATCGAAGGGGCTTTTTCTTTCCAAATCCCGGCATAACCCGAGAATATCCCTGGCATAACCCAAGGAGCTTTTTCTTTCCAGTTCCCGGCATAACCCGAGGATCCCCCTGGCATAAAATGAGGGGTTTTTTCTTTCCAAATCCTGGCATAACCCGAGGATCTCCCTGGCATAACCCAAGGAGCTTTTTCTTTCCATATCCCGGCATAACTCGAGGATCCCCCTGGCATAACCCAAGGAGATTTTTCTTTCCAAATCCCGGCATATCCCGAGGATCTCCCTGGCGTAACCCAAGGAGCTTTTTCTTTCCAAATCCCAGCATAACCCGAGGATCTCCCTAGCATAACCCAATGAGCTTTTTCTTTCCCAAACCCGGCATAACCCGAGGATCCCCCTGGCATAACCCAAGGGGCTTTTTCTTTCCAAATCCCGGCATAACCCGAGGATCTCCCTGGCATAACTCAAGGAGATTTTTCTTTCCAAATACCAGCATAACCCGAGGATCCCCCTAGCATAACCTAAGGGGCTTTTTGTTTTCAAATCCTAGCATAACCCGATGATCTCCCTAGCATAACCCAATGAGCTTTTTCTTTCCAAATTCCAGTATAACCGTGGATCCCCCTGGCATAACCCAAGGGGATTTTTTTCCTTCCATCCCGACATAACCCGTGGATCTCCCTGGCATAACCCAATGAGCTTTTTTCTTTTCGTCCCAGCATAACCCGAGACCCTTTTTTCTTTTCCGGCATAACCCGATCATTTTCCAGCATAACCTGGATTTATTCGGATACACAATCCCGATTTGACTGCTTAGATATGTGTCACACTAACTCACGATATTTTTCTAGTGAACACTGGGGCAGATGACCGATGGAATGAGTCTTAATCTAGAATAGAGAAAGGAAGAAAAGAACAAAAGGAAATGGACTCAAATGTGAAGCAAACAAGGATGCGGATTGCTCGAAATCTGATTGAAGTCACAAGCTCCGATGATCCTGTTTTGACCCAATGCTGCAGAAAGAAGTAGATACCTACAACTTGCAAGCATCAAGATTCAGATCGAAGTCCACAGCAAACTCAGCTAAGACTCAAGATCAGATTTAAAGAGAATTATAGATAGGAATCTTGTAACTCATAGTTGATAGGCATAATTAGCTTAGCTTTGATTTTCCTTTTGGTGTAATAAAGAAGTCAGCAAGCAGTAGCAGCAACAACAGTAGTGAAATCATAACTCCTGGTAGTCCCAGCTACCAAACCTTCCAGGACTACACTAACCTGATTCCTTTATAGCCAAGGATATGTAGGCAACCTTTGAAGCAGGGTTCGGTCAGACGGTTTTCAAAATGCTTCTCATGGAGTGCCGAGCAGGCAAAAATCCTTCATGGTGCTCATTTATCTTTGCCCGAAAACCCTTCGTATGTTCGAGCAAAGAGGGGTAGCTGTGAGCACGTGATTTTTGCCGCGCTTAAATTACTCCTATAAAATTCATTAGAATTAGGATTTTTCCTTTATTATTTGAATTTTAGGAATTAATTGTATGATTTTGTGTCTTGTTTGTATTTTTGTGTGCATTTTTATTGATATAATTTCAAACATACAAAATAGTACACATTTAATATTACAAAATAAAGAAAATAATAAAAATAGTTCTTTGCATTTCTACGTTTAGTTTTTAGAATTTGTCTTAAGTTTGCTTTTAAATTAGAAGTTAGTTAATTCTGGAATTTTAATTAGCATAATTTTAGAGTCAATTTGGGTCATTTATTTTTAATCTTATATTTAATAAAATCAGAATATAATAAAAAGGAAAAAGAAAAGAATAAAACAAATAAAGAGAATTTAAAATAAGCAAGAAAAGGGGTTAGGCCACCTTTTGGGCCATTATTTGATATACAACTCAAGCCCAATCGGACCAAACACGCCCCAGCCCAATCCACAAAATTAATCCGGTCCAGCCCCTATATACAAAACGACGTCGTTTCGGATTAGTGAAGGCCAATTAAATCCAGATCATCCATCTCCCCAATCCAACGGTCCATGATCAGTCCAGGGGTTTAAATAAAAGTGTAATAAAACACTTTACAAAAACTAGAGACAATGGTCACCTTCCTCATACCCTCTTGCACTTTTCAATCTCCGTCGCCGGCTCGGCCCTATTCCGCCGCCGGAAATCGCCCATGGCGGCGGTAAACCTCCAAACTCGCCCAAATTTTCACCATAGATTCCTCTTGCCCTCCTCTTTCCATACCCACCATTTGTTTCCTTCAAATATCACCCAAATACCTCGAATAATTGAAACCCTAGGCGCCGCCACCCAAATCTTACCAAACTCAAACCCCATACTCCCCTCCCTCTCTTCTACCTGAACCCTCAAATTATTTTCCCCAAATCCAATTGAATCAGTTTCAAATTCCGGATCTAGGTTTTGCCATTCCAGAATTCATTTTTTTAAAGACGCCAGTGCTCGATTTGGGTTCTGGAATAATGTTACGTCTTGTTCTTAATAAGAACAAGTACATAACATTATTTGAGGACCCAAAACTTAAAGACAGTCAAGGTTGAATCTCAAATTCAGTGAGTTTTTCGATTTTTTATTTTTGTCTCTTATTTTGATTCTGTTCATGTCATCGTTGTGTTTTTTTTAGTTTAATTTTGTTGCATACTATATTGGTAGTTTTATGTTTTAGTTTAATTTTGCTTCGAATCTATTTTTGTAACCTTTAATTCTTTAGTCGATCTTGTTTGAGTCTTGTTTGAATTTTAGTTTGTTTGAACTGATTAATAATCCCTTATGGTTGATAGTTAGTATTAATTAGTTTAGTTTAATTCAGTTTAATTAGTAATTGTATTAGTTATTCCATGTCAGAATTTAGTTTAAATTTTGCTGCTTTGTTAATGCTATTTAGTCTTCATGGTCTGATCTTGTGTTTAGTCGACTCAAAATTGTTTATTGCAATTAGATTTTAATTGTTTCAGCCCCCTGATTAGTTAATCTACCTAGTTTGATTTAGGGTCTGTTTGGTTAACCCTAGTTAAGTAGACTGTTTGGTTATAACTGATAGGCTTAATTAGAGTAAAAGAGGGTGAGGTGTAGTTTGGTATATGGTTAGTAATTTCAGGGGTATTTTGGGTACTTAAAATGGGTTAAAATATTGTAGATTAAAATAGAATTCCCTAGAATCTTCTAGAATAGGGCTTTAACTATAATTTCAGGAACTTAGGCAACAAGTCAAACTTTAGGACTAGTGAATAAAATCTAAAAATAAAAAGGGGGGAGGAGGGGAGGGGGAAATGAGTGAAGGAATTCTAGAACCTTCCTGCCCCTTTCCTGCCTATAAAAGGCAGCCTACCTGCCTTCATTTGCAAGTTTTCAACATTTGAAAAATTTCCAAAAAGTTTAAACCTCTGAAATCCCAAAAAAAAAAAAATTCCAGCTTTTAAATTTCCCCCCAAAAACTACCATGCAAATCTAAGCCTCAAAATTTGAATTTCAAATCCAAAGAAGCTCAAAATCTGAACTCTTATAGTTCAAACCTTCTTTTAGATCTTAATTTCTGCCAAAAATCCAAAAAATAAACAAAAATACAACAGAAACCCAAAAACACTGTTACATTGCATTTTCTAGGGTAATTTTGAGTTCTAGGCATTGATTCTCATCTCTTCTAGTTGTTGAAGTTTTCAAAGGGTTCCTAGTTCAATTTCGAGTAAATTTAAGGTCAAACAAGTGTGTTTTGGTTGATTTGTTGCTGTTGATTCCCTGGTACTCCTTCCTGGGCGTTGTGATATTGATCTAGACCTAAATTTGGTCCAGTTTGCTGTTGGTGTGAGCTCTGATTTGCTGAACTGCTGCTGACCTCTCTCTTTCTCTTGTTACTTTACACTTCCAGGTACATATTCAAATCATGAGTTGATGTAGCTTTGAAGATAAATGATGAAATGAAATGCTCATCTACTTGCCTCCTGAAATGTAGTTGTTCGAGATATCATAGTCAAATAGATAATAGTTATTCTGTATTTGTTTAAGTTTACTTTTGCTTTGTGTTTACATGATCCTTGGTTTGTATAACTGGACTAAAATCGGAATGTTTGAGATGTATTGGGACTGGTTATTAGTCATTTAATATTAGCCCTAGTGTAACATTGCTCAATCTCATATATTAGGATAAATTTCTCAGGTTTATTTCATAAATTTCAGTAAATTTTGGGCATGTAATTAAGACTGGACAGTCTTCTGGATTGTGTAAGGTGTAATTGATGTTTTCCTTTTCATGATTATTTGGACGTGGTATTAGAAATGTTAAACATCTGCTGGCTCTCATTTGAAATCCACATAGGATGTAAGTAAAAATTAGTTTTAAAAAAATGGTGAGAGATTCTCAATTTCCTCGTTGATTTGGCATACAATTTGAGTAGGCAGAGTCCGGATTCTAATACGGTGTAAGTTTGCTAAGGAATTTGTTTGATTTGGCATACAATATGAACTAGTATTCTCATATGTTCCATCACCACTTAGTTAACACTAGGAATTCCAATAACAATCAGATCCTAGTTCGTAATATACATAGTAATTACATGTTGGTTCATATATGCAATATTGCTTATTGCCCTTTGATTATATTATTTGGGCCAAGACTGGGCCCCAATGTTTGGCCCTGCTCCTCCATGGGAAAAACCAGCCTACTTTTGATCAGATTGGACTTTACTGAAGCCCAGTTGCCGAGCAGCTTCACGTTACAGGCCTGGACCAAACTTTCAAGGCAAAAAAAAAGAAATGCTAGAAGCTGAAAGTTCTTTAAAATCATACTAGGAATATGGGGATTAATTTATAATATAAATTTGGGCTTTCGAGTTAGGTAGCGGGTTCAAATTAAGAGGGTCCTCCCTTTTGTTTGAATTCGGACTTGAACTCGAGGTCGGAATTTTATAAATGCAAATTAGCTAGGCCCTTTTAGAGACAAAAATCAATAGAAAATCATAGATTGCTTTAGGTTGGCCTTTAACTAATAAAACGAGGTGAGCCCCGCCAAACAAAAATACATAAATTGCGGGACCTTCTTTGAATGCTTTATATTAAAATATTTAGAATTTGGGGCGTGCCGTTTAGCAAATTTCACGGCCTCCCGCAAAGATAATAACCCGTTAGTCGCTTTAGGCGCGCTTTTAATGATTTTACCTTCTTATGTACGGGTCTGCATTTCATGCAATCCAAATCCAAATCCCAAAACGTTGAATAAGAATATGCCGAGGATTCGGGTGCATTTCAAGTGACGCGATCCAAAAACACGTTTTTAAACGACGTTCACCTTCTTAAAAATTAACTAAAAGCGGTAAATAATCCTAAAATTGCATTGTGGGTTTGAACATGTATAAAAATTAGATTTTAGCCATTTATAATAATTTAAGCGACCGTGATAGAACCACGGGATCCGGGGGTGCCTAACACCTTCCCTCCGGTCAACAGAATTCCTTATTCAGAATTTCTGATTTGCAGACTCCAACTGGGAAGTCAAAATTTTTCATCGATTTGGGATTTAAGTTAAACCGATGACTTGGGATACCAAAAGCCAATCCTTTCCTAAGTGGCGACTCTGAAACAAATAAACAATCCCATTTCGAGTAATGTCACTTTAAATAAAAAAACTCCCTTATACATTATCCTTCGGGGTAGGTGTGCAAAAAAGGAGTTGTGACAGCTCTGGCGACTCCGCTGGGGAACGAACCCAGAATTTCGATTCAAGGTTCAAGAATTCGAGCTTAGTACAATTGTTATATTTGGATTTATCTGATTTTCTACATGTTCCATGCTATATGTGCTAAATGTTTTACCGCTTTGATATTTGTTGAAATTGTATATATAAACTATCGCGAATCCCTTCCTCTCTCTGAGTCTTCTACATCATAGAGAAGGGTGCACTTCGTGTAGCTTCTCTTCTGTTTAGAGTCTTTTACAATTTAGAACGAGGTCGGATAAGTTGCTAAGCCGGCGGAGCTTCTGTATCCCCGGTACGCTGCCTCCCCCTCGGCTCGAGTTGTCCGCTCGGATAAGCCAGGTCTAGATCAATAAACCTAGGGTTTAAGCCTAGAAGAACAAAAACTCATGCCAGATCCCTAGTAGGACGTTTGTTTGCATCATGTGCATTTGACTTAGGGGACTCAACACAGGGGTTGGGTCCGTCTAGGACAGGTGACCCGAAATGAATTGACCATTGTGCATTTATTTGTTCGGCTTTGTATGTTGACCGACTTGTATATAATGAGTGAAAATTGAGAAAAATAAGCAGTGTTAGGACTAAGTGAGGGTGATCATTTGTTTTGAAAAAAAACCAATGCCCGAATATTACCGAAATGCTGCAGGATTTTTGAAAAATGAAAAACAAAAAGAGAGAAAAAATATTTGAAAAATAGAAAGAAAATTGTTGTTTAAAATAGTTTTTATTTTGGCAAGTCTGACCGAACTACGCTGGTTTGATTCTCACCGGATGTGAGATACGTAGGCAACCCTCATTGGGTCCAACCTCCCTTTTGCAAAAATAGCCAAAAATTCCAAAATTTTAATTTTTGTCAAAATAAGTCAGGTGATGCCATTCTTATTTTAAAATAAGCCGAATGTCCCCAAAGGGACGCCGGAAGGTTGTTTTTTTATAGGAACAACCGCCCTGAGTCATTTTAAACGGTTGGCAGGCACAACTGTAAAATCTCCCTCACTGAAGTGCTGAAAGGCCATATCTGCAAAATCGAGTCTTTGTTTGCTTAAATAAATTTTTTGAAAAATAGCCAATTTTTCCTTTTAGGTCAAAATAAATCATTAAAATACTCCTTAGATGTCTTTCTTTCATAAATAAAATATAAAAAATACAAATTTTGAAAAATTGAGTCCGAAAAATCTGTTTGCTCAAAAAGCCAAAATATTTTCGTAAAAGTCCCTCTTCCGAAAATTAAGAGGCAACTTTCAAAATTCAAAAAAAAAATTATTTTTCTTTCATGTTAGAAAAAGAGAAAATAAATAAAAATTCAAACAAAAATATTTCTTTTTACTTCTAAAATTCCCAACGTTCCAATAAAAAGAAAAGGAATTTTTAGAAGTCTTTCTTTCAAAAAATAAAAAGTAAAATCAAAATCAAAAATCAAAAAATATTTTCCTTAAAGCATTTCTTTCAAAATTCCAAAAAAAAAAGAGTTAGCTTATTCACCTTATTTGCAAGAACTACACTTGGTCTGATTCATGGGGGGTCATGATACGTAGTCAATTTCCATAAGATTCGACCGTAACCCTAAGAAAAAGAAAAGAAAAAATAAATACGAGGGAAGGAAATAAAAGTAAAACAAGAGAGGAAAAGAAACGCAAAAGAAGAAAATAAGGAATCAAGAGAAAAACCATGGCAAAAGAAAAGGAAAAAGCAAAAAATGAAAAACAGAGGGAAAAGAAAAACAAAAAGAGAAAGAAAAGCAAGAAAAATAAAAGGAAAAAGCCGGGATGACGCATGCAACCATTGCAAACATGTAGACATCCGTTTTACTGTATGGGTGCATCACACCCCAAATGTGCGATTACCTATCTTTTATTGTCTCAAACTAACCATTGTTGCTGTCAAAATTCTAGCTTAGGCATTTAGAAACGGTGGTTGGTTTGTGGTAAGCTGGCATCACATCGATATTTCATCAGATCAAAAGGAGGTATAGAGATGTCATCTAAAATGACTCTGCCACCAATTCTCATCACTGAAGACAGCCCCATATCAGGGATCCCGGCCTCCGAGTCTGCCACAGCGGAAGAGAATCGGATATTATGTCTCCGAGTGATGGAAATGTGGGACGCATGGACCAATGGCAGGGAGCCTCCGAGTGCTATCCCGAGCTTTCTTGAACTGTCCCGAGAACCGGGGGTAATTCTAACATCCCTATCAGTCACCCGAATACCTCGTCTGCTCATTTTATCGGAACACCTTCTGAGGTACGCTCCCAGGTCTTCACATCAGGAGCAACTCCCAATATTTTCACCGCTCCACCATTTTCCGCCACCACACAACCTTCACTATCAAGGCCAGTTTTTGATTCCTCGGCCTTCACCTTCCAAAATCCCATACTTCAAACAGATCCTCCTCAATATCCCACATACACTTACCCTCAGCCATCTCCATTTGAGTTTACACCAAGGCAAGATAAAACTCCCAAAGCTCCTGAACAAGATGAGATGGCGAAAAGAATGAGGAGCCTTGAGCAGAGCTCAAAGAATATGCAAGGCTTAAGCGGGCATAAAAGTATTTCTTATACTGATCTGTGCATGTTCCCTCATGTGCACCTGCCTATGGGATTTAAAATGCCAAAGTTCAAAAAGTATGATGGGCATGGCGATCCTATTGCTCACCTGAAAAAGTATTGTAATCAGTTGCGCGGGGCCGGCGGAAAAGAAGAGTTGTTGATGGCGTACTTCAGAGAAAGCTTAGTAGGCATTGCCTCAGAATGGTATATGGACCAAGACATCTCACGTTGGGACGATCTTGCCACAGATTTTGTAAGGCAGTTTCAATACAATATAGACATCGCGCCGGACAGGAATTCCTTGGCAAATTCGAAGAAGAAGCCTTCGAAAAGTTTCAGAGAATATGCTATTAAGTGGCGCGAACAGGCATCGAGGGTGAAAAATCCCGTGGATGAAGTAGAAATAGTCACTGCCTTTCTCCAGGCCTAGGAAGCAGATTACTTCCAAAACATGATGTCGGCCATGGGCAAACCTTTTGCAGAGGCAATTAAAATCAGAGAAATGGTAGAAAATGGTCTGAAAACGGGCAGAATCTTGAGCCAATCGGCCATCAGAGCAACCTCCCAAGCCATCCACTCGGGAGGAATGTTCAAAGGTAATAAGAAAGAAGAAACAATTATGGCAGCGTCAGGGGCAAGAAGACACCGGGTTCCTAGACCCATGTTTTCTGAGAGAACCTCTCAACACTACTACCCTCATCCTGACATGGATTATACTCCACAACATATGTGGTCATGAACGCTCAACCCTTTGCCGAACCTCAGCCACATGCCAACAGAAATCAACCTCCATTCCCAAGAAATCAGCCTCCCCACCAGAACCACTATAATCCTCAACCTCCGCAGAATAACTTCCGTCCTCGGGAACCACCCAGGAGACTAAAATTTACCCCAATTGGTGAATCTTACTCTAGTCTATTCCCAAAACTTGTCCAAATGGGTCTACTGCAGCGGTCCCTCAGAGTAGACAAAACCCGGCATCGCTTGCCTACAGAGCTGGTGTCAGGTGTGCATACCATTCAGGGGCAGAAGGCCATCATACAAATGACTGTTGGACTCTGAAACAAGCAGTGGAGAACTTAATAAAGCAAGGGAAAATTGTGTTGAGGGATGAGGATGTCCCAAATGTGACCAATAACCCGCTGCCCGCTCACAACAACTGGCCAGTAATCGGGATGATTTGTGAAGACAGGGAGTTTGATCCAGCCTTAAAAGCAATAATTGTTATCGCTGATGCAGAAAGAAAGCCAAATATGACCTCGAAGCAAGAGGAAGGGGAAAAGAAGAGCAAAATCACCAAGACAGAACCAGAAAAGAAAATTGATTTGAAAAAAGGAACACAAATGTACGTACCCAAGAAAACCTATGTGGTGTGGGGGACAATAAAACCATCTCGGCTGAGTGAGCCAGTGGTTATTGGACGCGTACAATAGAAGCCTATGACGAGCCCTGCTGTGGTACCATGGAATTATCATCAGACGGTGGTTACGTATAAGGTTAAAGAGATCTTGGGAGAGCTGCTAGAAAACCCTCATGTTGAAAAATATTCAAACGTAGAGGAAGTAAACAATGCCACCAAAAGGCGTTTCCCGCCTAAGAAGCCTGTGAATCTGAGGAAGCCGAAGTGTTCTTTCAAAAAATGAAAATGGCCGATTATGAGGTGGTACATTTGTATGAAACTTTTGTCAAGCCTAAGTATAGTAAAGAGGAAGATGATGAGGTTTTCACAGCCAAAGAAAGTGAGGAAATACGTGGGCCAATTGTCGACGCCCCCCTTTTTCCTCGCGAAATCGGGTATACGACATTTGGGAAGACAACTCTATTCCCGTTTGGGAGTTGGGTTTTGGATTTTGGAGAGTCACCACCTAATGATTATAGTGCATTAAGATACTTTAAGGAGAATTAAAGATGAAAACCAAAGTTGGGCAAGGGCTTGAAATTACCCCGAGGGAGGTGTTAGGCACCCCTCAAGATCCACTAGTGTGGTTCCCGACCACGCTACAATTGTGACTTTAAAAGCAAGAAAATAAGTAAACAAGCAAGCATTACAAATACTGGAAAACTGTTACAATAAAGAAAAGATTTAAAGATGCTGAAATTTAGAAGATAACAGTTTTGCAATTTAAAAAGAGATACGCAATGAGGGGAGAGATCAAATAATGATGCAAATAACTTAGGGAAATAAACAGAAATGGAAGTTTGAAAAAGGTTTTGGGAAAATTTTGAAAAATCTGAAAATAACAAACTAATAAAGAGGGAGGGGGGTCCTAGGTTTATACATTACATGGATCATTCACACAACACCGGTACCTGATTGTACGCATAGTGTTATCGTGTAATTATCATCTCTATGTCTACCCTTCCCACCCCGTTAAGGTATTAAAGTGCGGAACGATATCGTTTACTTACCGCATGCTACTACCCGTCCCAATCCTATCAGTCCCGGGGATATTAGGACTTCTAATCCTAAAAGGGAAAGAAAGGGATGGAGGCCTTTATGGAGCTTAAAGGATAAAATTCTACTCGACATTCAAAACAAGTAGCAAGTAAGAAGGGAGAACAAACAATCATACAAGGCTCAAATTAACCCCAGAAATCAAACAATCATTTAGTTTAGCATGCCTTAATAGATACTACTTTGGTCTTAGATTAAACGTAAGCAGCGAATGGACTGGTTCAACACATGTGTTTTAGGCAGAAAGTCTGCATTAGGCAACTCTGATACAGTTGTCAGGTATTAAGGTATTCAACGCGAGTTATTTAGAAAGGTACTGATTTCAGAAGATAGGCTAATGTAGAAGACCTTTTGAAAGAAAGAACAGACTACAGACTTAGTTTAGAAATATGTTTCAAAGAAAATCAGCGGAATGTCCGGTTATAAAACATAGAAATAATTGTAAAGAATTTTGGAGAAAAGACAGAACTATCTAAGGAAAAGAGTAAGCTGCAGAACTGTTTTAAAAGACGAGTTCAGGAAGACTAGAATTTAGTTGGAAAATGCTTAGGCAGAATATTAGAAAAGAAACCATTTCAGAAAAGATGCAGATTTGAAGAACTCAACTTTTAGGACAAATGTACAGTGATTCGAGAGAGTTTTATCAAAAATATTAAGGCTTTTGAAAACTTTACTGAATTAAGGCGTTAAGGACCAGTTAACAGATTATTATCAGATGAATTTGATGCGAAACCCTATAGGCATAATATGTACATTTGATTTTTCAGAACCTATTAAAGAATTTATGAAGAGATGACTGTCTTTAATTAATCCTACGGTTTGCCTAATGAATATGCATTGCCTATAGATATGATATCTATACATGAATTTTCAAAAAGGCTTAGAATTCCTATAAGAAGGATCTCTACATGCGTTAGTTACAGAATATGAGCGTTAAATCCAATATAGGCTTTATATGTGATTTGCATTATAGTTAAACACTAAATCCTATAGGCAGGATTTCTAGGTGACTTGCAGCATAATTAAATATTAAACCCTATAGGCATGGTATCTATGTGATTGAATCAGAGATGTCAAACAGACATATAGGTAGGATTTCTAGAAAAAGAGAGTCCTAAAGCATGATATCTACCCTTATTGATGCAAGAAAATAAAGACCCCTACCACACCCTTTCACTATAATCCCCGAGTTTTATACAAAATTATTATAACCCAATGAATCAAACTATAAATTAAGAGATACATCAAAAGCTAACAGCTAGATCCGAGCAACCTAATTCAATCCTAATGTCCAATAACATGTATTTAACCAACTCCGGGATCCAGATTTCCAAAGCTTTCTCATTATCCAAGGTATTTCAAAGTTCCAAGGAATCTCAGGGATCCCCGGCATTGCTTACACCCAAGATACTATTAGAATTAGGAACAGTGCAGTATGGAAAAGCCAGCTCTCAGACATCCAAGTTCAGAGGGAGCTCAGGGGTCCCAAAGCATGGCTTGCAAGAGAAGGGCAAAACTTATAGCTAGGAATAAGTGCAAAGTGAAAGGGAATTAGGGGGCCACAACAGGTGGTGGTCATACCTAGCCATAAAATAGGCTGGCACACCCCTGACCACTTGTTTAAGTTAAACAAGTTAGGAGCAGACCTTTGAAGGTCAGACCTAAGTCTGGATAGTGATTAAGACACTATCAGACTCAAGTCCAAGGCTCAAACACATAAAGGGGAAAGGGGAGTGGGAATTGATTGAGTTAGGGGTTCAAAGAAACCAGTTCAGAGTCATAGACAACAATGTTAAGGTGCTACTATGGCTTGAACCACAACTCAAACACAAAGGGGAAAGGGAAAGGGAGTTCACATAAAAGAAGTAGTAACAAAGTTGCAGCAACAGAATGAAGGAAAGCATAACAGAACTAGGATGTAAACACATAATGGAGGAGCATTATTTAAACCAAAAGGAACATACCAGTTGCAAAGTAAGAATAAGCAGAATAATAGAGCAAGCAGACAGCAGAAAATCAGCAGGAACAAACTCAGGTTTCAGCAGAACACTTGGAAGTTCGAAGAGAACTCAAAGATATTTCAGAAAATAAAGAGGAGAAGAAAAGAGAAGAAGAGAGTAGGAGGCAGAATGCTTAATGTGTGTAAGACTGCAACTCGAGAGTCTTAGTCTGTGAAAGTGTAGATGTTAAAAGGTGTAGAAGGATAGCCTCCTTTTATAGTGCATAAGACAAGTAAGAAAAAGGTAAGAAATAACCTTAGAATCAATCTCATACAATCTCCCTTCAATCAAGGGATTTAATTTTCAAACGGGTAGAATAATTAAGGAAAGGGTTTGGGTTCGAAATCTTTTCCAAAGCAGTATAATGAGGGTAAATACATAGAAACTTATTTAAGGAAAGAGTCTAGTAGCACACGGTTTGGGGAAAAAAATAAGGAAGGCAATCAATCAACAGCTAGTAAAATCATGATTTGAGTCTGAATCCAACCAGGAAAGGTGAAGAGATGTTTAATTTAAAGAAAATCAATAACACTCAATCAAATCTTATAAAAAGGGATTCGAAATCAATCACAAGTTGGCAAAAGGCCTTTTGAAAGAAGAGTTTATTATATATAAAGCATACAGACATGTGAAACAAGAGAGAGACTAGCATAGAAAAATTCAGAGGCATAACAAAGAAGGTTTAGTTCATAGACTCAGAATGAGTCTGAGAGAGCCAAGGGTTCTGAATAGAACCCCCAAATACTAGGGTTGCTGACTCGAACCAGATAATAGATGAGAAGACAACAACTACAACATACTTAGTAGTCTCTTTCCAGAGACTTATGAGAATAGCATAGCAGGTTCGAGGCAAATGGAATATAGAAACTAATTTGAAACACAGGAAACACGTTTAAGCAAGCTTGTCACTCAAACAAGTTCAGGAGAGAAGAGGCGATGTAAGCTTAGGGAAACAGTAGATGAAATATGCTTAGAGTTCAAACAGAGGTCCAGTAAAGGCAGACAAGGATTAAAAGCTCAGTAAAAAATACAGTAAAGGGACATATAAGATAGACATATAAAAGCATGCTATAGAAACCAGTAGAAGAAAGAACAGAGCACAAAAATAGAAGAACATACATAACACGGCAAACATAAGAACACAAGAGAAAAAGAACATGCGAGTTGGAAGAGGGGACATAAGAACATGGCACAGACAGATTCACACAAAGAAAAGAAGAAGAAGAAGAAGAAATAGAAATCATTTTAAGACTTTTCAGAAAACCTAAATTGGAAATAAGCTAATTTTGAAAGGAAAATTGAGGAAAAAGCTTAAAACGTCGAATATAGCATAGATATAGTATAGATCTAAGAAAACAACAAGAGAAAAACCTCGAATAGCTTTAGAGTTTCAGAGAAACCCTTGAAATGAGAAGGCTTGGAAGAAAGTCTGGTCTCAAGTAGGAGATGGCCAAAGATAGGCTCCTGAAGCTTGAACATGCCGGAGAAAGGCCGGAGAGGCCATAGAACCACGAATCTATAGAGGATCTGAACGGACGTCGTCAAAGTCAGACCTCGAAATCTCGAACACCCATGGTTTAAGGGTGAAGGAAGGTGAGTACAGGCCATCCATGGCCTGGGAAGCCATGGATTCCGGTGAGATTATGGTCGGAGAAAGGTGAGAGGGGCTAGGGTTTCGAGACCCTTCGAGAGAGTTTGAGAGGAGAGGGGGTTTCAGAGGCGGCTGCTGAAGAGAAATGAGGATTAGGGTTGGGTCAGGTGGAATTAAAAAGGAACGGGTTGATCATGGCCATTGATCAAAAGGATCAACGACCGGGATTAAAAGAAATTCGGGCTGGTTAAATAGTTGGCCGGTCCATTTGGGTTTGAAATTGGGATGATTTTACGCTAAAATTGAAATGGAATTGGGGTTATAATTGAAATGAAATGAGGCCTAAACTTAAATAGCCAGTTTTCCCTTTTATTTTTATAAAATGATAGAAATGATTTTGAAATTAAATTAAAGGTACGGAATCAGTTAATGAGATATAAATATTAATTTAAAAATACTAGAACCAATTTTATAATTATAAAATACTATAAAATCTTAAAGAGGCTAGTATTGCAATTATATGCAATTTAGTTTTAAAAAATACCAAACGAATTTGTAAAAATATGCAAAAATCATGTTAGCTATACTTTGATGTAAATATGAGAATAAAAATAAATTTTCCACCAAAATGATAGTTTTAGGAATAATTATCGAAATTTATGGTATAAAAGTAGGCAATAAATTGATTTAAAAATCATTAAAATGCCAAAACCCTTTGATGTACTTATATATGCTATTTTGAAAGTATTTTGGGTATAAAAATACATAGGAAAAAATTGGGTATCAACAGCTGCCCCTCTTTACCCGAGGAGGAGGAAAGAGTTGTCGGGTAAAGATATGATGGCCAATTTTGACCGGAAGCGGCGCTTTGAAAAGATTTTGACCGAGCTCTGGTTTCTGAGCTGCCTACATATCCCTGGTCTTACACGAATCAGGCTGTATGTAGTTCAGGAACCATTGACGGAATATGCCGATGGAGATTTCAAAGGATGGACACAATGCTTGAGGGGAAGCAAAAGGTGTTTTGAAGTTGATAGGTTGCGGGAGCCGGAGTGGAATCGCTCATGCTGTGAAGGCCGATGCCAGCCAGTGTGCCTGTAAGTGAGCAATATAGGCGTATATTGTGCATATACTAAAACATGATGCAAGTTCCCGTCGGACCATGAATGTTGTCCTCGGATGGTTAAGATGACGTCCTTGGACCATGATGTCCTGGGCCATGAGGCACAAAATTAAAGGATTCACAGGCTATGAAATGACGTCCTCGGGCTATGATAATGCTGCCTCCGAACTATGATGCCTTTGAATAATGATGTGTAAGATGTAAAGTGGGATCCTCGGGCCATGGCATGGTGTTCTCGGGCTATGAAGATGATGCCTCCGAACAATCATGCCTTTGGACAGTTTTGGCGATATTTCAGCCCATGAAATGCAAGATTTGGCGGTGTTTCAGCCGATACAAAAGTGTAAATGGCGATATTCCAGCCGACGAAAATTTAAATGAGACAGGCGATGTTTCACCCGATGCAAGAAAGGTAAATGGCGATATTTCAGCCGACAGAGAATTCAAATAAAGTAGGCGATGTTTCAGCCGATATGAAAAGTAAAATGGCGATATTTCAGCCAACATAAATTTAAATAAGACAGGCGATGTTACAGCCGATGCAAGAAATGTAAATGGCGATATTTCAGCCGGTAGAGAATTTAAATAAAGTTTGGTGATGTTTCAGCCGATGCAAGAAATATAAATGGCGATATTTCAGCCGGCAGAAATTTAAATAATGTTTGGCGATGTTTCAACCGATGCAAGAAATGTAAATGGCGATATTTCAGCCAACAAAAATTTAAATAAGACAGGCGATGTTTCAACCGATGCAAGACGTAAGTAAAGGTGGCGATATTTCAGCCATGCAAGTGGAGGTAGAGCTTAACCTCGAAAGGCAGAAGGTAGGCTTATGCAATGCAGGAAATGCAGATGGAGACAATGCTTAGTCTCGGAAGGCAGAAAGGTAGCCTTATGCAATGTAAAAAATGCAGATGGAGACAATGCTTAGTCTCGGAAGGCAGAAAGGTAGCCTTATGCGATGCAGGAAATGCAGATGGAGACAACGCTTAGTCTCGGAAAGCAGAAAGGTAGCCTTGTGCAATGCAGGAAATGCGGATGGAGACAACGCATAGTCTCGGAAGGCAGAAAGGTAGCCTTATGCAGATAATGCAGGATGGAGAAAATGCTTAGTCTCGAAAGGCAGAAAGGTAGCCTTATGCAATACGGGGAAATGCAGATGGAGACGACGCTTAGTCTTGGAAGGCAGAAAGGTATCCTTATGCAGATAATGCAAGATGGAGACAATAGTTAGTCTTGAAGGGCATAAAGGTAGCCTTATGCAATGCGGGGAAATGCAGATACAGACAACGCTTAGTCTTGGAAGGCAGAAAGGTAGCCTTATGCAATAAGATAAAGCGAATAGTAAGAACAAAAAATTCTTAGCTGATAGCTGATCGTGATATTGCGGCTGCTGGGCCATTGCGTGTAGATAGCGAATGCGCATAGGCGCAACGGTTCGATGCAGCTGCGTAACATGCTTGGTAACTTTGTTACTTGGTTGCCTGCATCCAAAGAAAATTGCGAGTTTTGTAAAGGGGAAAGGTTATTTCACTCTTCTGTGGCTTCCAACGTCGTGCATCATTGGGGTAGCGTTGCTAAACAGCAGCTGTCATAGTCATGCATATTTTAATAAATATAACGTAAGTGGAAAATAGTTTTATTTAAATGAACCAACGACTGCAACGTGGTTCAAAACACTGCAACCTCTCTCGCTCCAGAATTTTGAGGGCCCTCCTCAAAATTCTGCCCCAGTTCACTAGCTGGCACTTTGACGGCTGCGCTGAACGAATGAAAATCAACTTTAAAATTTTGAGGGTCCTCCTCAAAATCCTGCCCCAGTTTACTGCGGTGACATCTTTGGTGATGAGCGGCTGAAGACCAACTTCGGAATTTTGAGGGTCCTCCTCAAAATTCTGCCCTAGTTCCAATAATAGAGGGGAAATGAGATTTTTATTAAATTGTGACCGAACCCATAGGGCTGCCTACGTATCCCCTGTTAAACAGGAATTACGTCAGACATAGTTCAAATTACATCATAGAGCAATCATAGGTGATTACACATAATATCGTTTCACTGCATCTGAGTTGATTAGCTTTGGCCAGACTTCTCCGTCTATTTCTGCAAGAATAAGGGTTCCTCCAGTTAGAACCAGGTGAACTATGTACGGACCTTGCTAGTTGGGAGAGAACTTCCCCTTGGATTTATCTTGATGTGGGAATATCTTCTTCAACACCAGCTGCCCCGGTGTAAACTTCCTTGGCTTAACTCTCTTGTTGAAGGCTCTGGACATTCTGTTCTGATACAACTGACCGTGGCAAACTGCATTCATCCCTTTCCCATCTATAAGGGCTAACTGCTCGTAACGACCTTTTACCCATTCTATGTCGTCCAACTCTTCTTCTTGTATGATCCTCAAGGAGGGAATTTCTACCTCGGCTGGAATGACCGCCTCTGTACCATAAACCAGCATGTAGGGAGTTGCCCTAGTTGATGTGCAGACCGTGGTGCGGTATCCCTACAAAGCAAATACTAACTTCTCATGCCATTGTTTGTGACTTTCGACCATCTTCCTTAGCATCTTCTTGATATTCTTGTTGGCCGCCTTTACAACTCCATTCATCTGAGGCCTGTAGGCTGTAGAGTTCTTGTGTTTGATTTTGAATGTTTCACACATTGATTTCATCAAGTCGCTATTGAGATTGGAACCATTGTCAGTGATTATTGATTCTAGAACCCCGAATCGGCAAACAATACGATCACGGACGAAGTCTGCCACAACTTTCTTAGTCACTGCTTTGTATGAAGCTGCTTCAACCCATTTGGTAAAATAGTTGATTGCCACCAGGATAAATCTGTGCCCATTAGATTTGGCAAGGTCGATAGGTCCAATGACATCCATTCCCCAGGCGGCAAACGGCCATGGTGAGCTTGTTGCAGTAAGCTCATTTGGAGGCACCTTTATCATATCTGCATGTATCTGACAGCGATGGCATTTGCGAACATACTGGACACAATCTATTTTCATAGTTATCCAAAAATAACCTGCTCGGAGTATCTTCTTTGCTAAGACAAAACCATTCATGTGTGGCCCGCAGGTCCCTGCGTGCACTTCGTCCAATAGTTTGGTTGCTTTATTTGCTTCGTCACACCTTAACAAACCCAAGTTGGGAGTCCTCCTATACAGGATTTCCCCACTGTGAAAGAAGTTGTTGGATAATCTCTGGAGTGTGAGCTTTTGAGTGGCATTGGCAAGTTCTGGGTATTCTCCCGTTGTCAAGTACTCCTTAATGTCGTGGAACCATGGTTTTCCGTCCGCTTCTTCCTCAACGTGAGCACAATAAGCTGGCTGGTCATAGATCTTCACTGGGATGGGATTAATGAAATTTGTGTCTAGATGCTGGAACATGGATGACAAAATAGCCAATGCGTCAGCGAACTCGTTCTGGACCCTGGGGACATGCTGAAATTCTATCTTTGTGAATCTTTTCCTTAACTCCTGTATGTGATGCAAGTAGGGAAGTATCTTAGAGTTTTTGGTTGCCCATTCTTCTCGAACTTGATGTATGAGCAGGTCTGAGTCCCCAATCACTAGTAACTCTTGAATGTTCATGTCAACAGCCATCTTGAGTCCCAGGATGCAAGCTTCGTAATCAGCCATGTTGATACCCAATTTTTTCCTATGTAGTTTTATATACCCAAAATACCTTCAAACTAATATATATGTACATATATAAGCACACCTAAGGGGTTTGACATTTTTAATGATTTTTTAAACCAATTTATGGCCTATTTTGCACCATAAAATTCAATAATTATTCCCCAAAACTTTCCATTTTGGAGAATAATTTATTTTATTCTCATATTTACATCAAATATAGTTAACATGATTTTTTGCATATTCTTACAAATTCGTTTGTTATTTTAAAAAACTAAATTGCATGTGATTGCAATACTAGCCTCTTTAAGATTTAATAGCATTTTTTTATAAATACAAATTGATCCCAATATTTTTAAATTAATATTTACATATTACTTATTGAATCAGCGCCTTTAATTTGTTTTTTAAATCATTTTTATTATTTTTATAAATATAAAACGGGAAAACTGGCTATTTCAATTGTAGCCTCAATTCATTTCAATTTTAACCACATTCCCATTTCAATTTCAGCCAATTTCAAACCCAAATTGGACCAGCCAAATTCCAACCCCTGACCCAATTGCCTAAACCCGCTCGGAATCTTTTAAAATCCAGGCCATTGATCCTTTTGATCAACGGCCATAAATCATTCTTTCCTTTTTAATTATATACGACCTAACCCTAACCCTCATTCCCTCTTATACCGCCGCCCTCAAACTCTCTCTCTCTCTCTCTCTCTCTCTCTCTCTCTCTCTCTCTCAAACGCTCTCAAAAACTCGAAAAGCCCTAATCGTTTCCTTCATTTTCTCCGACCAATCTCACCGGAGCCCATGGCTTCTTAGGCCATGGACGGCCTGTACTCACTATCCTTTACTCCTAGGTCATGTTTGTTGAAAATTTTGAGGTTCGACCTCGATGGTGTTCGAGCAGATCCTCCACAGATCTGAGGTTCTATGGCCTCTTCGGCCCCGTTTTGACATATTCGAGCCTTAAGCGCCTAGCTGTGGCTCAGATCGACTCCAGACCAGACCTCTTCCAAGCCTTCTCGTTTCTAGGGTTTCTGAGAAGTCCTAAAAGCCATTCGAGGTTTTCCTGTTTGTTTTTCCTAAGATCTATGCTATATCTGTGCTATATTCGATGTCTAAGGGGTTTTCCCAATTTTTCTTTTGAAATTATTCGATTTTTCAAAACTAGGGTTTTNTATACTTTATATTTTCCTCTGCCTTTAGACTAAACTCGCATGACCGTCTCTGCCATATTTTCTTACATGATTTCTATTGTATGTGTTTCCTACTGTTCTCTATGTTTATTTTTGCACAAGTCTCTAAAAGAGACCTCTGGGTCCATTTCAATGGCTCACCTCCTCCTTTCCGGTAGAAACCCTAGGATTTAGGGTTTTTGACAAGTTTGAGCTGGTGTTCAGACTAGGGTTCTATGTCAGAACCCTAGGGTTCTTTCTTGAACTCATTCAGAGTCTATGAATTGGACTCGACCTTTTGTTATAATCCTGGATTTTTTTTATATACAATGTTCTCTTATTATGACAAATTCTTCTATTTCAAAAGGCCTTTGGCCGGCCTGTGATTGATTTCGAGTCCCTTTTCAAAAGGGTTTGATTGATTGTTGATGATTTTCTTTAAATTAAGTTTCTCTTCACCTTTCCTAGCTGGATTCATTCGAGCTAAGACTCAAGCCCTAATTTTACTCACTGCTAATTGATTGTCTTTCCTTATTTGGTCCAAACCGCGTACCATCGAACTATTTCCCTTAAATAATGTTCTATATATCTACCCTTATTGTACTGTTTTGGAAAAGATTTTGAACCAAACCCTTTCCTTAATTATCCTGCCCGTTTGAAATCAATTCCCCTGACTGAAGGGAAATCATTGAAACTGATTTTCAAAGTTATTTTCTTACCTCTTTCTACTCATTTTCTGCACTATAAAAGGGGGCCACCCTTTTGCACTTGAAAAAAAGGCTTAACAAGCTTGACACACAGACTCTCAATTCACTACTTTCTCTGCATTACTTCTGCATTCAAAAATACAACTTTTCTGCACTCTTTCACAATCAAAATTGCTTTTCTCACTTATAGTATTGAGCACCTTGCTCCTCTTCTCCCTTTATTTTCTGAAACATTCTCAAAGATCTCTTTGAACTCTCAAGTATTTGCTGAAGACTTGAGCTTGCTCCTGCTGATCTCTTGCTATCTGCTTACTCTATTGTCCTGCTATTCTAGTACTTTGCATCTAGTATGTCATTCTTAGTTAAATAATGCCCCTTCACTATGTGTTTATTTTCTAGCGTGTTATGCTTTCTTTCACCATGTGGCTGTTTCTAGGCTGTTATGCTTTCCTTCATCATGTTTCTGCAACTCTGTGTGCTCTTTTCTCATGTGAACCCCTTTCCTTTACCCCTTTGTATAAGAGTTGTAGTTCAAGACATAGAAGCATTTCACATTGTTGTCTATGACTCTGAACTAGGTTCCTTTGAACCTCTAACTCAACCAATTCCCACTTCCTTTCTCCCATTATTGCTGAGCCTTGACTCAAGTCTGGTGGTGTCCTAATCACCATCCAGACTCAGGTCTGACCTCTAAGGTCTGCTCTTAATTTGTTTGGACCAAGCAACTGGTCAGGGGTGTGCCAGTCTACACCCATGGCTGGGCATGACTACCATTTGCTATGGTTCCCTAATCCCTCTCTCACTTTGCACTTATTCCTAGTTCTAAGTTCTGCCCCCCTTTGGTAAGCCATGCTTTGGGACCCTGGAGCTCCCTCTGAACTTGGATGCCTGAGGGCTGGCTATTCCACACTGCACTATTCTGTTTTAATTGTTATCCAGAGTGTAAGTACTGCCTGGAGCCCTTGAGGCTCCTTGGAACTCTGAAACACTTTGGATAAGAGAAGGTTTTGGAAATCTAGATCCCGGAATTGGTTAAACGCATGTTGTTGGACATCAAGATTGAATTAGGCTGCTTGGATCCAGCTGTTAGCTTTTGATGTATCCTTAATTTTAGTTTGATTTGTAAATAATCTTTTTATGAAACTTGGGGGATATAGTAAAAAAGGGTATGGGAGGGGTCTAATTTCTTGTATCAATAAAAGGGTAGATATCATGTCTTTAGGACTTTAATTTCCTTACTAGACATCTTGTCTCTAGGTCTGTTTAATATTTTAATTCAGTCACCTAGATGTAATGCCTATAGGGCTTAACGCTTAATTACGCTACAAGTCACCTAGGTACCATGCCTATAAGGTTTAATGTTTAGCCATATTGCACACAATTAGAAAATCTTGCCTATAGGACTTTAATGTTCATGTAAATCAATGCATATAGAAATCATGTCTTTAGGACTGCATATTCATTAGGCAAGCTATATGGCTAATCAAATAATCATCTTTTCATCAATTCAATAAAAAGTCTAAAAATCGAAAGTAGATATCATGCCTATAGGATCTTATATCAAACGCGATTAATTCGTTTTAAGCAATAGGAGTCTGTTAACTGGTCCTTAAACGTTTTAATTCAGTAACGTTTTCAAAAGCCTCCATCTTTTAATAAACCCTTTGGACAAGTATACTTTTAAGTTCTTCAAATCGGCATCTTTGAAACAGTTTCTTTCTTAATGTTCTGCTTAAACATTTCCTACTAAACTTTGGTTTTCCTGAACTCATCTTTTAAATATAGTTCTGCAGTTCGTTCTTTTTCTTAAAAATTCTGCCTTTTTCTCTGAAATTCTTTACAATTATTTCTATGTTCAGGCGGTTTGCCTACCTTTCTTTAACACTCATTTTTAACTTGCTGCAATCTATACTTCCTTTTCAAAAACACTTATGTAATTACTTCTTTAACCAGTATTTTCTGAATCACTCGCTTAAAATACCTTAACTTCCGACAATTGGATCCAAGTTGCCTAATGCAAACTTTCTGTCTAAACGTATGTATTAAACCAATCCACTCGCTGCTTAATTTTTGAAGACCAAATCAGTATGTGCAAGACATGCTAAACTAAGTGTTGTTTGGTTAAGGGGTTTACTTGTCGCAATTACAATTTTTACCTTTGAACTCCCTATATGCCTATATCCCTTCCTTCCCCTTTAGGATTAGAAGTCCTGATACCCCGAGACTGATAGGATGGGACGAGTACTAGCATGCAATAAGTAAACGAGACTAATCGTGTTTAAATACCTTAACGGGGTGGGAAGGGTAAACATGGAGATGATAATTACATAATAACACTATGTGCACAATCAGGTGTCGGTGTTGTGAGAATGATCCATGTAATGTATAAACCTAGGACCCCTCTTTTCCCCTTTATTAGTTTAATAATTTTTCAGAATTTTTAAAGCTGTCCAGTCTTCAACTTCCTTTCCTTGTACTTCTTTCAAATTACTCGTACCAATTATTTAACCCCTTACTTTAATCTCTTCTTTAATTACAAAAACTATTTCCTTCCAAACCTCAACATTTCTAAATCCTTTTCCCATTGTTATTTATAACCGTTTCCCATGTTTGCAATGCTTGTTTGTTTATTTGTTTGTTTGTATTTAAAGTCACAATTGTAGCATGGCTGGGAACCACACTAGTGGATCTTGAGGGTTGCCTAACACCTTCCCCTCGAGATAATTTCAAGCCATTGCCCGAACTCTAGTTTTCTATCTTTATTTCTTTTTAAAGTGTCCTAATGCACTATAATCATTTGGTGGCGACTCTCCAAACTCTCAAAAAACCCAATTCCCAAAGTGGGAAAGGAGTTGTCCTCCTAAATGTCGTGAACCCGATTTCACTCTTTAGGGAAAAAAGGGGGCGTCGACATGCAAGGGAACCTGAGCTTAGCAGATACCTTGTAATGCTTGCCGGTTTCTGATAATAGGACTGCCCCTATGCCAACTCCTTTAAAATTGGCGGCCCCATCGAAAAAAAACCTCCAACCATCGTAGGATTTCGCAATATCTTCTCCTACAAAGGACACTTCTTCATCAGGAAAATACATTTTTAGGGGTTCGTATTCTCCACCGATAGGATTCTCGGCGAGGTGATCTGTGATGGCTTGAACTTTGATTGCTTTCTGAGTCACGTAAACAATGTCGAACTCACTCAACAAGATTTGCCACTTGGCGAGCTTGCCAGTGGGCATGGGCTTCTGAAAATGTACTTCAGCGGGTCCATCCTAGATATGAGATAAGTGGTGTAAGCACAGAAATAATGCCTCAATTTCTGAGCTACCCAAGTCAGAGCACAACAGGTGCGCTCTAACAAGGAGTACCGGGCCTCGTACAGGGTAAACTTCTTACTAAGGTAGTAGATGGCCAGCCCCTTTCTCCCCGTTTCATCATGTTGTCCCAGAACACAACCGAATGCTCCATCCAAAACTGTAAGATAAAGCAATAATGGCCTTCTTGGATCGGGCGAAACCAAGACTGGTGGCGTTGACAAGTACTCCTTGATTCTGTCAAAGGCTTTCTGACAATCGTTGGTCCATCTAGTAGCAGCGTCCTTCTTTAGTATTTTAAAGATGGGTTCACAAATGGTTGTGGACTGGGCTATGAACCGGCTGATATAGTTGAGTTTCCCCAGGAAACTCATCACGTCCTTCTTGTTCTTTGGCGGTGGAAATTCTTGGATGGATTTGACCTTTGATGGGTCCAATTCTATTCCTTGACGACTCACGATGAAACCCAGTAGTTTTCTAGCAGGAACCCCTAATGCACACTTGGCGGGATTCAGTTTCAGGTTATACCTTCTCAGTCTATTGAAGAACTTTCTCAAATCTTCCATATGATCAATGGATTTCTTGGATTTGATGATGACATCGTCCACATATACCTCGATCTCCTTGTGTATCATGTCGTGAAAAATGGTAGTCATGGCCCTCATGTAGGTGGCGCCAGCATTCTTCAATCCAAATGGCATCATTTTGTAGCAATACATTCCCCACGGCGTGATGAAAGACGTTTTCTCTGCATCCTCCTCATCCATCCATATCTGATGATACACAGCGAAACAATCAACAAAAGATTGCAACTCATGCTTGGCGCAATTGTCGATAAGAATATGTATGTTTGGCAAGGGGAAGTTATCCTTGGGACTGACCCGGGCGAGATCCCGGTAGTCGACACAGATTCTAACCTTCCCGTCCTTCGTTGGTACTGGCACGATGTTGGCTAACCATGTTGGATACTCGACCACTTTGAGAACCTTAGCCTTGACTTGCTTAGTAACCCCTGCTTTGATTTTCAAACTCATGTCGGGTTTGAATTTCCTGAGCTTCTGTTTTGTTGGCGGACAAGCTGGATCTGCCGGCAACTTATGAGCTACAATGGCCGTGCTGAGGCCATTCATATCATCACGACCAGGCAAATATGTCCTCATATTCTTTCAAAAATTCCGTATATTCCTCCTTTTCTGTTGGCGACAAGTGAACACTTATGCAAGTTTCTTTGACATTCTCTGCATCTCCCAAATTAATGACCTTAGTTTCTTCCAGGTTGGACTTAGGTCTGTTCTCAAAATTCTCAACCTCTCTGACGACCTCTTCAGTTATTTCATCTTCTTCTGAATCTATGTCCTTTTGTTGCGTTGTTTCGTTGCAAATCACAGTTGTTGATTCGTCATCAAGATAAGTAATAGTAATGCTGTATAAAATAGAGTAAATTATAGAGAAAATAATAAGCAAAATATATATGATAAACCGAAATGCTTTGATTAAATCCATAATTATTTGAAACATCGGAGCTCTTTTTGAAATAAAAGACAATGCGGAAAGAAAATCAACTAGTAAAGTAAGCGAAAAAAATGCATGGTGCTTTTGGTTAGCCTTGATACCCCGAAGCCTTCCGGGCCCTGACGGTCCTAATTGACCAATTGCTGAGGCGGTCTCCTCTGTTCACAGCTTGTATGGAAGGGCCTTCCTCCCCCTCCTCCTCAAAAAGAATACAACAGTCCATATCATCATCCTCTAGGAACAAATTCTTCATGGCTTCCAACGTTTCATCTTCTTCGGACCCATACATAGTATCTGCTGGCTGGAAGGTCTGCTCTAGGCTAGGTATCGGAAACTCCAATGGATACTAGGGGCCGCTCCATGGTGGCAACCGGTTCTGGAATTCTTCCCAAGTATAATCATACCCTAAGCCAAAGGTAGTGCCATGCTTCTTCAGTTTGATGGGCCTAGTGATACCCTGGAGATTCTTGCCAAGTCCCTTTCCAGGCTCATACCCACACCAATTCAGGATGCTTTCAATCTTGTTATCCCACCACTTGTCTTAGTCTACAGTGTAGACCCTTTCGATATGGTGGTATGTCTCTCCGCCTATTTTCCTTCTGCCTCCAATCATCAGGATGGTCTGGCGACTATATATAGGGTTACTACCATCCCCATTAATGATCAACTCTTGGTGGTTCCATTCAAACTTTACCGCCTGATGTAGGGTCGATGCTACGGCTCCAGCAGCATGGATCCAAGGACGTCCTAACACCAAGTTGTAGGATGCCGGGACGTCTATCACTTGGAAGTCGACGTCAAACCATGTTGGTCCCATTTGCAAGCACAAGCTTATTTCTCCAATAGTATATCTCTGGGATCCATTAAAGGCTTTGACATTGATAGCCCCGTCTCTGATCTCGTGTAGGCCTTTACCTAAAGTTCTGAGAGTTACAAGCGGATAGATGTTGAGGCTTGATCCCCCATCGATCAGAACCCTGGTGATGAAATAATCTTCGCACTGCACGGTGATGTGCAGTGCCTTGTTATGGCCCAAGCCTTCTGGCGGCAATTCGTCTTCATGGAAGGTTATTTTGTGGCTCTCCAACACTTTCCCCACTATGTTCGCCATCTCGCCCCCGGTTATATTGCTGGGAACATAGACTTCACTCAGTATCTTTATTAAGGCATTCTTGTGAGCGTCTGAACTTTGCAGAAGAGCCAGGATAGATATCTGTGCCGGTGTTTTGTTCAACTGTTCAGCGACTGAGTACTCCTTATCCTGTATTTTCCTCCAAAGATCGTCGGGTCCTGTCTCAATGGGATGTACCGGGGCTTGCTTACCGGATTCGACAAGGTGCTCTGGGGTGTAGACCCTCCCTGTTCCAGTCATTCCTTGTGCGACAATCGTTTCTCCTGCATTTGTCTTTCTTTTCCTCCTAGCTTCGACAGTGTAATCCCACGGTATGGAATTTGAGTGGAATGGTGTCATGTCAGTCATTGCCACCAGAATAGGCACCCTTGGTGGTAATACAGCAACTTCAAAGGGTGTAGGTGCCTCTGGAACTCTAAATTCAACTTTAATCGGCCCTGACACCTTTGCAGAAGGAGACGCTTCAAATTCAAGAGATATAGACATATTTATCTCATCGTCCATGGAGGGGTGATTTTGCACAACAATTGGGTTAAGGGTAATTTCCGTCTTCTTTGGTTCATCCCCTTCAGCAATCAAACCTATTAACCCTTTGGGGTCCCAATCATCCTCGATCTCGATCATATGAATGTCTCCACCTTTGTGGGCAGGTAGGGGGTTGTTACGAACATTAGGAGTGGGCTCCTTTGCTATAATGACCTTATTATACATCAGGGTCTGAATCTTATCTTTCAACGAATGGCTCTCGTCAAGGGTGTGTCCTTTCACGCCGGAGTGATACGCACAGGTCTTATTGGGGTTGACCCACTGGGAGGGATTTTCTTGAGATGTGGCTGGAATAGGAGTGATGTAACCAGCAACTTTGAGTCTCTCATATAGCTGGTCAATTGGTTCTGCGATGGCTGTGTATTGTCTGGGAGGTTTACGGTCAAAATTTGGTCTGGGTCTTGGAAAATTTTTATGGGTGGGTGGTGATTGGTAGTGAGAGGGTTGAGCATTATAAGCTTGGTAAACATGTGCTGGTTGAAAGTATCTGGGCGAGGTGGGTTGATATGTGAGAGGTGGAGAGGACTGGTAAACAGGAGGTGGATTGGAGGGTGCGCGGTATGTAAGTGGAGGTGATGGGTAAGTGCGGTATTTTGGTGGTGATTTGGCTCCCTGTGCGATTATTACGGCACTTACATCTTTCTTCTTGGAAGCGCCACCAGTTTGTAAAGCTTTATTGGTGGCCTGCAATGCTTCAAGCTTTGTTACCATACCATTCTTGATGCTCTCTTCGATTCTTTCTCCGAGTTTGATGATATCAGAGAACTTTTGACCCTTGATCAGCATCAACCTTTTGTAATATTGGGGATCTTGAGCCCGGACAAAGAACCTATTCATTTGCTCTTCTTCTAGGGCCGGCCTGACCTTTGCAGCTTCTGACCTCCAACGAGTAGCATACTCGTGGAATGTTTCGGTGGGCTTCTTCTTCAAATTCTGTATGTAGAACACATCTGGTGCGTTCTCTGTATTGAAATGGAATCTATCCATGAAGTCCGATGCCATGCCTACCCAACTCGTCCATTTCCTATGATCCTGACTGATATACCAGGATAGTGCATCTCCCTTCAAGCTCCTCATGAAGAGCTTCATGCAGAATCTCTCATCTCTTCCAACCCCAACTAACTTATCGCAATAGGTCCTCAGGTGTACTCTAGGATCTCCGGTTCCATCAAACATTTCGAACTTGGGAGGTTTGTACCACTCCGGAAGTTCCACATCTGGCTGAATGCATAAGTTTTCATAGTTCAGCCCCTCAATGCCTTTGCTACCTTCGACACCCTGGACCCGGCTAGTTAATTTCTTGAGTTCTGCCGCTAAGTTCCTGATGAGGGAGTCCTTGTCATCAGACTCAGGTGAATTTGAGATTGGTTGGGCGTAGTAGGGTACAGTATCCACGTAAATAGGAGTGTTGTGGAGATGGTCATTTGTGGTGTTCAGTGGCTCGGGGATGAGTATTGGAGCATTGTTGCATGTGTTGCAGGTTTGGACGTGAGTCGGTTGTATTTGTGGTTGTGGGGTGTTTTGTGGAGGTGCGGGATTCTGGGTGTCGACATCAGGAGCAGCAAGAGAGAATGATAGGCTTGCCAAGTTCCGAACTTAGTCCAACTCTTCCTGGAATTTCAGCAATTTTTGTTCAAGATGAGCAGCAGTTCCCTTAGCAATTGGGGTACCTTGAGAAGTTTCCTCCCTTTCAATCTCCTTTCTAGCACTTGTATTTTCCATTTTTCCTTTTTTCTTGTTCCGGGTAGGAGGAGGAGGAGGAGGAGGTGGAGGGCCCTTAGATCTTGTGGAATATGCCGATGGTGCCAGAATGCACGAACTAACCTTTGGGGAGGGGAATAAAAATAAAAGAAAAACAAAAAAGGTAACAAGTTAGTGTGGGTTCTGAGGAAAAATGTTGCAGTATTTAAACACATTGTGCGAGAATATACATCGTATCCTAAGTTTGGTGCCTCATTGTGCTCGAGGTAGGCCTAGCGACAAATAATTTTGGAGAGCTTATAATGCTAAATGCCTCATTTTATTGATAAAAATAAGATGAATCCAAACGACTCTAAATAACAGAAAGTAAATGTCAGTAGTGGCCATTGGCCTTATTACATCATTAAAGCAAAATAAAGGGTTCCTAACTATTTGGTCCCAGAAGGACCTTGCCCAGATTTGGCGGTCTTGTCTCCCTCGAACAGCTCCACCAACTCGCGTAGTCCTAACAGCAAGTAGGCTCGGGCCAGGTGTTCGCCTACATTTCCTTCAGTGTTTTGGCAGTCTTCGATCCTCTTGATGAACTTTCCTTCCAGCTCTACTAGACCCCACTCCAAATACCCTAACCGGTTGTTGGCGCTGACAACCATTTCTTTCCACTCCTCGATCAGTTTTTGACGGGCTTCTTGTATTTCCCGATGCTGACTTTCACACTCTCAAATTCTCTTGCGCATTTGATTATACTCAACCTGTGTTTCAGCATGCTCGTCAATAATTCTGTGACCCCGAACGGATCTTGGCTGACCCATGCCATTGTTTTCTAACCAACCCAAATAATGAGGCACATAACCGGCGCGATACCTGTCTGGCTCAATGGATTCTTTCTCCAAAATGATATTGCAATGCCACAAATGCTGAGCTTGGCACCGGTGAGGGCTATCGTCTTCCTGGAAATCAGCCCTGAGGTGACTTGTCTTATCGACCTTCGGTATGATTTGTTTTCTCCCAGCTTGTCTCATGACTCGGAGAGGAACGTAAGGATAAGTTCCCCTCAAGCCAATCAGTATGAGAAATGGTGCATCTCGGGATCGAATGATGAACTCATCCGTGGGTAACCCACTCAAACATCCACTGTGCCTGGTCTTCTCTTAGATTTTCAAATAATCCCACCCATCCTCTGGCGTCCTCTGGCTGTGCGAACATTCTAGGCATATAATTCATACGCCTTGGCTGGTGGAAGGCGATATGATCATCCCAATCTCTGTGTAGAATCTCTTGTCGGTATTCTCCTTTCTAGAGGAGTTCCATGAGCCACAGCTGAAGAAATTAATTGCAACCCTCAAAATAACTACCTTGTTGTTGACACTTGTCCAAGGCGCAATATATCTCGGCTACAATCATGGGCACTATGCTGAAAATCTGCCCACTAATCCTTTCTATCAGAGCTTTGGTTACTATGGCTAGTCTGGTGTGGGTCCTAGCCTTCTTCATATGGAACAGGATCATCCCCAAAAAGCAAAATATGAAGACAAAAACCCTTCTATGGACATGCCCCAATGAGGTGATAGCAAATTCGTCTGAATAGGTGCGGTATGACTTGCTACAGCCGTACCTCTCATATAGGTAGTCAAACGGGATATAGGAGTCTTTCAAACAGGTTAAGTCTGGGTTTTTCTTCAATCCCATCATCTTAAGAAAACCCCTTCCTTTGCGATTTTTTGGCATGAGCAAACCTGGAGTCCCCCAAGGAATTCCAGCTAAACCCCCTATCTCTTCAAGCAAAGGAGTCATTTCAAGATCACCAAAGCGGAAGACAAATTTGTCACTATCCCAGAACAATGTTGCAGCCTCTATGATTCTGTTGTTAGGTTGAATGTCTAGGAGAGAAGGCATATTCCCTAGATACTTGCGGACGAGTGTTTGATCACTTGAGTGGAGGTCATTCCACCAACTCAGCAGCCTTGGATGAATATTGGTTACCATGCCAAATCTGGGGATTTCGTGCCTCATTTTCTGCAAAACAGAGTGTTAGGCCCTTACCCCCACCAGACTCGACTATCTAAATCAATAATTAGCATAGCAGGCACTTAAGTTCTCCAAATAAATGCACAGAATGTGGAGGCGTCCGTTTGGGTTTCAAGGAAACCCGGCGGACTTTGGACAAGGCTATCTTAATGAGTCATTATGTGGACAACATAACTGACTCGTTTAGGTTTGACCATGATGCATGCACAATTTAAATGGAATAAGTTTTCTATTTTGAAGTGCTAGACTGGTACCCTTGAGCGGGAAACTCAAGAGGGAAAGGCACGGAACCGTCGACTACACTGTTGATCGACTGGTTTTACCGCAAATATGACTTTGCCAAATTTAGGGGGTGATACTATTGGAAGTGCGCAACCACTCATTATAAGCGTAGCTATAGGATTTGTTTTGGAACGAGTGGAGTATGATGTTGAAGATTCAATTTACAAGAATGAAATAGATTGACATGTATTTTCACGTACATAAAATAAATGATTACAATAAATGCTCGAAATTACAACGGCATTGAAATAATAAAGCAGTAAAGAAAGCAGTTAAATGAAAGGAAAGACATGAAGAGCCAAGTTAGTTTTTCATGATGAAATAATTAAAAGGCAAGAAATAAAGGTAATTAAAGAAATAATGAAGTCACAAATAACATGTAATGGTAAAAAGCCTAAAGAAATCCCCAGCAGAGTCGCCATGCTGTCGATGCCCCCATTTTTCCTCGCGGAGTCGGGTATACGACATTTGGGAAGACAACTCTATTCCCGTTTGGGAGTTGGGTTTTGGATTTTGGAGAGTCTCCACCTAATGATTATAGTGCATTAGGACCCTTTAAGAAGAATTAAAGATGAAAACCAGAGTTGGGTAAGGGCTTGAAATTATCCCGAGGGGAAGGTGTTAGGCACCCTTCAAGATCCACTAGTGTGGTTCCCGGCCATGCTACAATTGTGACTTTAAATG
Organism: Nicotiana glauca; assembly: GCA_026770625.1. NCBI lineage: Eukaryota > Viridiplantae > Streptophyta > Magnoliopsida > Solanales > Solanaceae > Nicotiana > Nicotiana glauca. Next base: position 21,992 of record MU784854.1, on the reverse strand, counting down.
TAAGAAAATAAGTAAACAAGCAAGCATTGAAAATACTGGAAAAATGTTACAATAAAAAAAAAGATTTAAAGATGCTGAAATTTAGAAGATAACAGTTTTGCAATTTAAGAAGAGATACGCAATGAGGGGAGAGATCAAATAATGATGCAAATAAGTTAGGGAAATAAACAGAAACAGAAGTTTGAAAAAGGTTTTGGGCAACTTTTGAAAAATATAAAAATAACAAACTAATAAAGAGGGAGGAGGGTCCTAGGTTTATACATTACATAGATCATTCGCACAACACCGGTACCTGATTGTACGCATAGTGTTATCATGTAATCATCATCTCCATGTCTACCTTTCCCACCCCGTTAAGGTATTGAAGCGCGGAACAGTATCGTTTACTTACCGCATTCTACTACCCGTCCCAATCCTATCAGTCTCGGGGGAATTAGGACTTCTAATCCTAAAAGGGAAAGAAAGGGATGGAGGCCTTTATGGAGCTTAAAGGATAAAATTCTACTCGACATTCAAAACAAGTAGCAAGTAAGAGGGGAGAACAAACATCATACAAGGCTCAAATTAACCCCAGAAATCAAACAATCATTTAGTTTAGCATGCCTTAACAAATACTGGTTTGGTCTTAGATTAAATTTAAGCAGCGAACGGGCTGGTTCAACACATGTATTTTAGGCAGAAAGTCTGCATTAGGCAACTCGGATACAGTTGACAGGTATTAAGGTATTCAATGTTATTTAGAAAAGTACTAATTTCAGAAGATAGGCTAATGCAAAAGAGTTTTTGAAAGAAAGAACAGACTGCAGACTTAGTTTAGAAATAAGTTTAAAAGAAAATTAGCGGACTGTCCGATTATAAAACATAGAAATAATTGTAAAGAATTTCGGAGAAAAGATAGAACTATCTAAGGAAAAGAGTAAGCTGCAGAAGTGTTTTAAAAGACGAGTTCAGGAAGACTAGAATTTAGTTGGAAAATGCTTAGGCAGAATATTAGAAAAGAAACCGTTTCAGAAAAGATGCAGATTTGAAGAACTCAACTTTTAGGACAAATGTACACTGATTCGAGAGAGTTTTATCAAAAAGATTAAGGCTTTTGAAAACGTTACTGAATAAAGGCGTTAAGGACCAGTTAACCGATTATTATCAGACGAATTTGATGCGAAACCCTATAGGCATAATATCTACATTTGATTTTTCAGAACTTGTTAAAGAATTTATTAAGAGATGACTGTTTTTAATTAATCCTACGGTTTGCCTAATGAATATGCATTACCTATAGATATGATATCTATACATGAATTTTCAGAAAAGCTTAGAATTCCTATAGGCAGGATCTCTACATGCGTTAGTTACAGAATATGAGCGTTAAATCCTATATACATGCTTTCTATGTGATTTGCAGTATAGTTAAACATTAAACCCTATAGGCAGGATTTCTAGGTGACTTGAAGCATAATTAAACGTTAAACCCTATAGGCATGGTGTCTATGTTATTGAATCAGAGATGTCAAAGAGACCTATAGGTAGGGTTTCTAGAAAAAGAGAGTCCTAAAGCATGATATCCACCCTTATTGATGAAAGAAAATAAAGACCCCTCCCACACCCTTTTATTACAATCCCCGAGTTTTATACAAAATTATTACAACCCAATGAATCAAACTAGAAATTAAGAGATACATCAAAAGCTAACAGCTAGATCCGAGTAGCCTAATTCAATCCTAATGTCCAATAACATGTATTTAACCAACCCTGGGATCTAGATTTCCAAAGCTTTCTCATTATCCAAAGTATTTTAAAGTTCCAAGGAATCTCAGGGATCCCCGGCATTGCTTAAACCCAAGATACCATTAGAATTAGGAACAATGCAGTGTGGAAAAGCCATCTCTCAGGCATCCAAGTTCAGAGGGAGCTAGGAATAAGTGCAAAGTGAAAGGGAATTAGGGGGCCACGACAGGTGGTGGTCATACCTAGCCATAATGTAGGCTGGCACACCCCTGACCACTTGTTTAGGTTAAACAAGTTAGGAGCAGACCTTTGAAGGTCAGACCTAAGTCTGTATAGTGATTAAGACACTATCAGACTCAAATCCAAGGCTCAAACACATAAAGGGGAAAGGGAGGGGGAATTGATTGAGTTAGGGGTTCAAAGAACCCAGTTTAGAGTCATAGACAGCAATGTTAAGGTGTTGCTATGGCTTGAACCACAACTCACACACAAAGGGGAAAGGGAAAGGGAGTTCACATAAAAGAAGTAGTAACAAAGTTGTAGCAACAGAATGAAAGAAAGCATAATAGAACTAGGATGTAAACACATAATGGAGGAGCATTATTTAAACTAAAAGGAACATACTAGTTGCAAAGTAAGAATAAGAAGAATTAGAGCAAGCAGATAGTAGGAAATCAGCAAGAATAAACTCAGGTTTCAGCAGAACACTTGGAAGTTCGAAGAGAACTCAAAGATGTTTTAGAAAATAAAGAGGAGAAGAAAATAGAAGAAGAGAGTAGGAGGCAGAATGCTTAATGTATGTAAGAACATAACTCGAGAGTCTTAGTCTGTGAAAGTGTAGGTGTTAAAAGGTGTAGAAGGGTAGCCTCCTTTTATAGTGTAGAAGACAAGTAAGAAAAAGGTAAGAAATAACCTTGGAATCAATCTCATTCAATCTCCCTTCAGTCAAGGGATTTAATTTTCAAACAGGCAGAATAATTAAGGAAAGGGTTTGGGTTCGAAATCTTTTCCAAAGCAGTATAATGAGGGTAAATACATAGAAACTTATTTTAGAAAAGAGTCTAGTAGCACACAGTTTGGGGAAAAAATAAGGAAGACAATCAATCAGCAGCCAGTAAAATCAAGATTTGAGTCTGAATCTAACCAGGAAAGGTGAAAAGGGGTTTAATTTAAAGAAAATCAATAACACTCAATCAAACCTTATAAAAAGGGATTCGGAATCAATCACAAGTTGGCAAAAGGCCTTTTGAAAGAAGAATTTATCATATATAAAGCATACAGACATGTGAAACAAGAGAGAGACTAGCATAAAAATATTTAGAGTCATAATAAAGAAGGTTTAGTTCATAGACTCAGAATGAGTCTGAGATAGCCAAGGGTTCTGAATAGNCAAACAAATAGCATAGCAGGTTCAAGGCAAATGGAATGTAGAAACTAATTTGAAACACAGGGAACACGTTTAAGCAAAGCTTGTCACTCAAACAAGTTCAGGAGAGAAGAGGCGAGTTAAGCTTAGGGAAACAGTAGATGAAACATGCTTAGAGTTCAAACAAATGTCCAGTAAAGGCAAACAAGGATTAAAAGCTCAGTAAAAAGTAAAAAATACAGTAAAGGGACATATAAGATAGACATGTAAAAGCATGCTATAGAAACCAGTAGAAGAAAGAACAGAGCACAAAAATAGAAGAACATACAAAACACGGCAAACATAAGAACACAAGAGAAAAAGAACATGCGAGTTAGAAAAGGGAACATAAGAACATGGAACAGACAGATTCACACAAAGAAAAGAAGAAGAAGAAGAAGAAATAGAAATCATTTTAAGACTTTTCAGAAAACCTAAATTGGAAATAAACTAATTTTGAAAGGAAAATTGGGGAAAAAGCTTAAAACGTCGAATATAGCACAGATATAGTATAGATCTAAGGAAAAAACCAAAGAAAAACCTCGAATAGCTTTAGAGTTTCAGAGAAACCCTAGAAATGAGAAGGCTTGGAAGAAAGTCTGGTCTCGAGCCGGAGATGGCCAGAGATAGGCTCCTGAAGCTTGAACACGCCGGAGCAAGGCCGGAGAGGCCATAGAACCACAGATCTGTAGAGGATCTGAACGGACGCCGTCGAGGTCAGACCTCGAAATCTTGAACACCCATGGTTTAAGGGTGAAGGAAGGTGAGTACATGTCATCCATGGCCTGGGAAGCCATGGATTCCGGTGAGATTATGGTCGGAGAAAGGTGAGAGAGGCTAGGGTTTCGAGACCCTTCGAGAGAGTTTGAGAGGAGAGGGGGTTTCACAGGAGGCTGCTAAAGAGAAATGAGGATTAGGGTTGGGTAAGGAGGAATTAAAAAGGAAAGGGTTAATCGTGGTCGTTGATCAAAAGGATCTACGGCCAGGATTAAAAGAAATTCGGGCGGGTTAAATAGTTGGATCGGGGGGTCGCGTTTGGAATTGGGGCCGGTCCAATTGGGTTTGAAATTGGGTTGATTTTAGGCTAAAATTGAAATAGAATTGGGGTTATAATTGAAATGAAATGAGGCCAAAACTTAAATAGCCAGTTTTCCCTTTTATTTTTATAAAATGATAGAAATAATTTTGAAATTAAATTAAAGGTAATAAATCAGTTAATGACATATAAATATTAATTTAAAAATACTAGAACCAATTTTATAATTATAAAATACTATAAAATCTTAAAGAGGCTAGTATTGCAATTATATGCAATTTAGTTTTAAAAAATACCAAACGAATTTGTAAAAATATGCAAAAATCATGTTAGCTATACTTTGATGTAAATATGAGAATAAAAATAAATTTCCCACCAAAATGATAGTTTTGGAAATAATTATCGGATTTTATGGTATAAAAATAGGCAATAAGTTGGTTTAAAAATCATTAAAATGCCAAAACCCTTTGGTGTACTTATATATGCTATTTTGAAAGTATTTTGGTATAAAAATACATAGCGAAAAATTGGGTATCAACAGCAATGAGGAAAATGCTCTAGGAAACCCACATGGCCCAGCCGGGAGAGGGCACTAGCACCGCTGAGGTGTTATGCATGGGACCAAGCGCCAAGCTTCAAAACTAGAAAGATACGCCATTCTTGATCAGGCGGGAGTCCCGGTAGACCCGTCCTGCTACTTTTTCTGCATCCCGAGTTATTCCAGGGTGTAACTCGGATGTTTCCTGTAGTTTCTTGTCTTTAATTCCCGAATGTGAACCCTATTATCTTCAAAATTCCAAGAAATGAAATCAATATTTCATCGTTCATTTTTCTTTATTCTTTCTGATTTTGCTATTTTTTCTCCTTCATCTCTTCTCTTTAGCTCTAATAATGCAGCTTTAAATAACATGACATGCTTGCGGACTTCATGCCTAGATACCAAAACGCTGTCAGATTTTCGAAATAATGAATCAAGAGTCGAAATTCAAAGAAGGTAACCTTGAGGAAATAAAATAAAGAATTGGAACAATTGAAGGAAAATTGGTTCGCGGTTTGGAAAGGTCCATACATTACAACAAAAGAGTGTTTTGTACTCAGGGCACATCCGGGCAGATGTACCAACAAAGAATGGCCCGCGCTTACAACAAGAAGGTGCGTCCCAGAAATTTTGAAGTGGGACAACTTGTGTTAAGACGCATTCTCCCTCATTACCAGGAAGCAAAATTGGAAGGGTCCATACATCATCCGAAAAATATTGCCGAGAGGAGCATTGTATTTGGGAGATATCAAAGGAAATGATCCCGAAACAGCTGTGAATGCAGATGCAGTAAAAAGGTACTATGTCTAGGCTCTCTACGGTGTTGGTTTTTGTGCAATTGAGATGAAGAAAGCTTTTCTTCTTGCTATCCAAACACTATCAATCTTTCGTAAACCCATTTGAGCCGGTTACTTTTTTTTGGTTACCCTTGTTGGAACCCGGAAGTACCATCGAAAAAAAAAACAAAAAAAACAAAAAGAAAAAAAAATGAAAATATGATGAAAACAAATGTTTTCCTGAACTACGTCTGACTTGATTCCGAAAGGATACGTAGGCAGCCTCTCGCTGATGTTCAGTCACACCAAAAACAAAAATCCCAATTCCCCCCAAAAATTGAAACTGGGGCAGATGATATAATGGTTCGCCTATTAATCCGCTGAAACGGTTCCAAAGTTGTAGTTCTTCCCAAATCCTTTTTACCCAAGGACCTTGTCCAAGTCCATCCGATCAATTGGCAAAAGCAGGGAAGTGAAAAACATCATTATTGGAATTTGATACAATTTAAATTGAGAGAAATAAAATGAGAGAGTCTTATCGGTGAAAACCTTCGGGCACCATAAGGCGATGGTGAGTAGAGGAAATGAATATGAGAGAGTCCGCTTAGTGAAAACTCGCAAAGAGCACTATCAGGCGACGGTGAGAAGAGAAATGATAGAGGTCGATTGGCGAAAACCCGCAAAGGGCGCTGTCGGCCGAAAAAGAAGGCATCTCACCATGAAAAGAGTCCTAGCAAGGTTCCCTAGTTTTGAAATGCAGATCAATGGGTTCACGAGAAGCTGGAAAGTTTGTGTGGGTCGGACATCCAGTCCAAGAAACATGTCATGTTCATTGGAAGCCAGCATACACACCCCAGATAAGTCTTTCTTTTCCCCCGAAAGGGACGCTTCTCTTTAAACTCATTCGCTTGTCTTTTGTATATTTCTTCCTTGAATCCCTTTCGGATTAACTCTGATTCCAGAATTACTACAAAGAAAAGGTGGCAGGACAGGTTTCACAGGGCTCCGCCTGGCAAAAGCCAAAGAAAATACCCAGCCTCAGCGGGCACGTCAGTCCAATCCCGACTGACCATGGTGGTTGATTGCTTTCAAAGTAAAGACGTTTTAAAAGAAAGAAAGTCAAAGGCAAAGGTCCTAAAGGCAGTATAAAGTGGAAAGGCCAGAACCCACATGGGAGAGTCATCATGAAATCCTAAAAGTTGAGTCCTGTCGGGTTGAAAAGGGATTCACCCTCAAAGCCAACAAGCAGCAAAATGCTCAACGAAAATGGAGCCGGGATCAAGCAATTGGAATAATCAAGGCAAAAAACCAACCATCATTTCAAACTAACAAGCTGTTCTTTGTTGAAAACAGGTGAAATCAAAGCAACCGTGCAAGAAACAGGTTCAATCCAAAAGGGAAAAGAAATGCGCAAGCATTGAAACAACTTTGCAATACGGAATCGACCAAAAGGAAGTTCCCCTCCAAGTTCTTTCATGTGTTTTGCTAAATAAAAAGAAGAAGAAAAGAAGAAAAAGAAGAAAAGAAATGAAAATGAAAATCCCCAAAGAAAACCAAATCATGATAGCATAGGACCCCATTTCTTAACCATCCCGGCATAACCCGAGGATCTCCCTGTCATAACCCAGGGAGCTTTTTTGTCTTTCCAAATCCCGGCATAACCCGAGGATCCCCCTGGCATAACCCAAGGGGCTTTTTCTTTCCAAATCCCGGCATAACCCGAGGATCCCCTTTGCATAACCCAAGGGGCTTTTTCTTTCCAAATCCCGGCATAACCCGAGGATCTCCCTAGCATAACCCAAGGAGCTTTTTCTTTCCAAATCCCGGCATAACCCGAGGATCTCCCTAGCATAACCCAAGGAGCTTTTTCTTTCCAAATCCCGGCATAACCCGAGAATCCCCCTGGCATAACCCAACGAGCTTTTTATTTCCAAATCCCGGCATAACCCGAGGATCCCCCTGGCATAACCCAAGGGTCTTTTTATTTCCAAATCCCGGCATAACCCGAGGATCCCCCTGGCATAACCCAAGGGGCTTTTTCTTTCCAAATCCCGGCATGAGGAGCTTTTTCTTTCCAAATCCCAGCATAACCCGAGGATCTCCCTAGCATAACCCAAGGAGCTTTTTCTTTCCAAATCCCGGCATAACCCGAGGATCCCCCTAGCATAACCTAAAGGCTTTTTCTTTTCAAATCCCTGCCTAACCCGAGGATTTCCCTGGCATAACCCAATGAGCTTTTTCTTTCCAAATCCCAGCATAACCCATGGAGCTTTTTCTTTCCAAATCCCAGCATAACCCGTGGATCCCCCTGGCATAACCCAAGGGGCTTTTTTCTTTCCATCCCAGCATAACCAAGGAGCTTTTTTCTTTTCGTCCCGGCTTAAACCAAGACCTTTTTTTATTTTTCGGCATAACCCAGTCATTTTAAAGCATAACCTGGATTCGTTCGAATAGACAATCCTAATTTGACTGCTTAGATATGTGTCACAACTAACTCACAAAATTTTCCTAGTGAAAACTAGGGCAGAAAATTTCGTTCATTTGTTTTTTTTGGTATCTTAAACAGGTTGACCTCAAGACATTGGGTGCGACATGACCGATGGAATGAGTCTCAATCTAGAATAAAGAAAGGAAGAAAAGAACAAAAAGAAATGGACTCAAATGTGAAGCAAACAAGGATGCGGATTGCTCGAAATCTGATTGAAGTCACAAGCTCCGCTGATCCTGTTTTGACCCAATGCTGCAGAAAGAAGTAAACGCCTACAGCTTGCGAGCATCAAGAATTAAATCAAAGTCCACAGCAAAATCAACTAAGACTCAAGATCAAGTTTTGAGAGAATTATAGATAGGAATCTTTTAACTCATAATTGATAGGCATAGTAGCTTAGCTTTGATTTTCCTTTTAGTGTAATAAGGAGGTCAGCAAGCAGCAACAGCAGCAACAGCAGTGAAATCACAGCTCCTAGTAGTCCCAGGTACCAAACCTTCCAGAACTACACTGACCTGATTCCTTTATAGCCAAGGATATGTAGGCAACCTTTGAAGCAGGGTTCGGTCAGACGGTTTTCAAAATGCTTCTCATGGAGTGCCGAGCAGGCAAAAATCCTTCATGGTGCTCATTTATCTTTGCCCGAAAACCCTTCGTGTCTTTGAGCAAAGAGTGGCAGTTGAGATCACGTGATTTTTGCCACGCTTAAATTACTCCTATAAAAGTCATTAGAATTAGGATTTTTCCTTTATTATTTAAATTTTAGGAATTAATTGTATGATTTTGTGTCTTGTTTGTATTTTTGTGTGCATTTTTATTGATATAATTCCAAACATACAAAATAGTACACATTTAATATTACAAAATAAAGAAAATAACAAAAATAGTTCATTGCATTTCTACTTTTAATTTTTAGAATTTATCTTAAGTTTGCTTTTAAATTAGAAGTTAATTAATTTTGGAATTTTAATTAGTATAATTTTAGAGTCAATTTGGGTCTTTTATTTTTAATCTTACATTTAATAAAATCAAAAATAATAAAAAGGAAAAAGAAAAGAATAAAACAAATAAAGAGAATTTGAAATAAGCAAGAAAAGGGGTCATGCCACCTTTTGGACCATTATTTGATATACAGCTCAAGCCCAATCAGACCAAACACACCCCCGCCCAATACACAAAATTAATCCGGTCCAACCCCCATATACAAAACGACATCGTTTCGGATTAGTGAAGGAAAATTAAATCCAGACCATCCATCTCCCCAATCTAACGGTCCATGATCAGTCCAGGGGTTTAAATAAAAGTGTAATAAAACACTTTACAAAAACTAGAGACAAGGGTCACCTTCCTCGTACCCCTCTGCCCCTTTCAATCTCCGTCGCCGGCTCCGCCCCATTCTGCCTCCGGAAATTGCCCATGGCGGCGGTAAACCTCCAAACTCGCCCAAATTTTCACCATAGATTCCTCTTGCCCTCCTTTTTCCATACCCGCTATTTGTTTCCTTCAAATATCACCCAAACACCTTGAATAATAAACCCTAGGCGGCGCCGCCACCATGCACGGCGGCGCCGCCACCCAAATCTTACCAAACTCATACCCCATACTCCCCTCCCCCTCCTCTACCTGAACCCTCAAATTATTTTCCCCAAATCCAATTTATAAGTTTCAAATTCTGGATCTAGGGTTTGCCATTCCAGAGTTCATTTTCTTTAAGACGCCAATGCTCGATTTAGGTTTTGGAATAATGTTACGTCTTGTTCTTAATAAGAACAAGTACATAACATTATTTGAGGACCCAAAGCTTGAAGACAGTCAATGTTGAATCCCAAATTCAGTAAGTTTTTCGATTTTTTATTTTTGTCTCTTATTTTGGTTCCGTATCTATTTAATTTTGTTCATGTCATCGTAGTGTTTTTTTTAGTTTAATTTGTTGCATCCTGTGTTGGTAGTTTTAGGTTTTAGTTTAATTTTGCCTCGAATCTGTTTTTATAACCTTTAATTCTTTAGTCGATCCTGTTTGAGTCTTGTTTGAATTTTAGTTTGTTTGAACTGATTAATAATCCCTTATGGTTGATAGTTAGTGTTAATTAGTTTAGTTTAATTATAATTGTACTAGTAATTCCATGTTCAGAATTTAGTTTAAATTTTGCTGCATTGTTAATGTTCTTTAGTCTTCATGGCCTAATATTGTGTTTATTTGACTCATAATTGTTTATTGCAATTAGATTTTAATTGTTTCAACCCCCTGATTAGTCAATATATCTAGTTTGATTTAGAGTCTATTTGGTTAGCCCTAGTTAAGTAGACTGTTTGGTTATAGCTGATAGGCTTAATTAGAGTAAAAGAGGGTGAGGTGTAGTTTGGTATAGGGTTAGTAATTTCAGGGGTATTTTGGGTACTTAAAATGGGTTAAAATGTTGTAGATTAAAATAGAATTTCCTAGAATCTTCTAGAATAGGGATTTGGCTATAATTTCAGGAACTTAGGGAATAACTTAGGCAACAAGTAAAAACTTTAGGACTAGTGAATAAAATCTGAAAATAAAAAGGGGGGAAATAAGTGAAGGAATTCCAGAACCTTCTTGCCCCTTTCCTGCCTATAAAAGGCAGCCTACCTGCCTTCATTTGCAAGTTTTCAACATCTAAAAAATTCCCAAAAAGTTTCAGCCTATGAAAATCCCCCAAAAAAAAATTTCCAGCTTTTAAATTTCCCCCCAAAAACCATCCCTGCAAATCTAAGCCTCAAAATTTGAATTTCAAATCCAAAGAAGCTCAAAATCTGAACTCTTATAGTTAAAACCTTCTTTTAGATATTAATTTCTGCCAAAAATCCAAAAAACAAACAAAAATACGATAGAAATCCAAAAACACTGTTACATTGCATTTTCGAGGGTAATTTTGAGTTCTAGGCATTGATTCTCATCTTTTCTAGTTGTTGAAGTTTTCAAAGGGTTCCTAATTCAATTTCGAGTAAATTTGAGGTCAAACAAGTGTGTTTTGGTTGATTTGTTGTTGTTGATTCCCCAGTACTTCTTCCTGGGCGTTGTGGTATTGATCTGGACCTAACTTTGGTCCTGTTTGCTGTTAGTGTGAACTCTGATTTGCTGAACTGCTGTTGACCTCTCTCTTTCTCTTGTTACTTTACACTTCCAGGTACATATTCAAAGTATGAGTTGATGTAGCTTTGAAGAGAAATGATGAAATGAAATGCTCATCTACTTGCCTCCTGAAATGTAGTTGTTCGAGCTATCATAGTCAAATAGATAATAGTTATTCTGTATTTGTTTAAGTTTACTTTTGTTTTGTGTTTACATGAACCTTGGTTTGTATAACTGGACTAAAATCGGAATGTTTGATGTATTGGGACTGGTTATTAGTCATTTAATATTATCCCTAGTGTAACATAGCTCAATCTCATATATTAGGACAAATTTCTCAGGTTTGTTTCATGAATTTCACTAAATTTTGGGCCTGTAATTAAGACTGGACAGTCTTTTGGATTGTGTAAGGTGTAATTGGTGTTTTCCTTTTCATGATTATTTGGACGTGGTATTATAAATATTAAACATCTGCTGGCTCTCATTTGAAATCCACATAGGATGTAAGTAAAAATTAGTTTTAAAAAATGATGAGAGATTCTCAATTTCCTCGTTGATTTGGCATACAATTTGAGTAGGCAGGGTCCGGATTCTAATACGGTATAAGTTTGCTAAGGAATTTTTTTGATTTGGCATACAATATGAACTAGTATTGTCATATGTTCCATCACCACTTAGTTAACACTAGGAATTCCAATAACAATCAGATCCTAGTTCGTAATATACATAGTAATTACATGTTGGTTCATATATGCAATATTGCTGATTGCCTTTTGATTATATTATTTGGGCAAAGACTGGGCCCCAATGATTGGTCCTGCTCCTCCATGGGAAAAACCAGCCTACTTTTGATAAGATTGGACTTTACTGAATCCCAATTTCCAGGCAGCTTCACGTTACAGGCCTGGGCCAAACTTTCAAGGCCCAAAAAAAGAAAATGCTGGAAGTTGAAAGTCCTTTAAAATCATACTAGGAATATGGGGATTAATTTGTAATATAAATTTGGGCTTTCGAGTTAGGTAGCAGGTTCAAATTAAGAGGGTCCTCCCTTTTGTTTGAATTCGGACTTGAACTCGAGGCCCGAATTTTATAAATGCAAATTAACTAGGCCCTTTTAGAGACAATAATCAATAGAAAATCGTAGTTTGCTTTAGGTTGGCCTTTAACTAATAAAACGAGGTGAGCCCCGCCAAACAAAAATACATAAATTGCGGGGCCTTCTTTGAATGCTTTATATTAAAATATTTAGAATTCGGGGCATGCCGTTTAGAAAATTTTACAGCCTCCCGCAAAGATAATAACTCGTTAGTCGCTTTAGGCACGCTTTTAATAATTTTACCTTCTTAAGTACGGGTGTGCATTTCATACAATCCAAATCCAAATCCCAAAACATTGAATAAGAATGTGTCGAGGATCTGGGTGCATTTCATGTGACGCGATCCAAAAACATATTTTTAAACGACATTCACCTTCTTAAAAATTAACTAAAAGCGGTAAATAATCCTAAAATTGCACTGTAGGTTTGAACATGTATAAAAATTAAATTTTAGCCATTTATAATAATTTAAGCGACCGTGCTAGAACTACGGGATCAGAGAGTACCTAACACCTTCCCTCGGGTCAACAGAATTCCTTATTCAGAATTTCTGGTTCGCAGACTCCAACTGGAAAGTCAAAAATTTTCCTCGATTTGGGATTTAAGTTAAACCGGTGACTTAGGACACCAAAAGCCAATCTTTTCCCAAGTGGCGACTCTGAAACAAATAAACAATCACATTTCGAATAATGTCACTTTAAATGGAAAACTCCCTTATACATTATTCTTCGGGGTAGGTGTGTAAAAAAAGAGGTGTGACACAAATTATTACAGACCAAATGAATCAGGAAGAAAAATAAATTTACATCAGAAATTTAAGCTGCATCCAAGGAACCTAATTCAGACTCGATATCTAACAATATGAGATGAACCAACTTCCGGGATCGATTTTCGAAGCTTTTCTCTTATTTGGGATGTGTCAAAGTTCCAAAGAACTTTAAGAGTTCCAGGTTGTTCTTACACCCCAAATGTTATTGCAAAATAGATTAAGGTGTAGTGTAGAAGTGCCAGCCCACAATTATCCAAGTTCGGAGGAAACTCAAGGTTCCCAAAGCAAGGCTCACAAGAGGGGGCCAGGACTTAAGGACTAGGAGTAAGTGTAAGTGCAATGAGAGGGAATAAGGGATGCCAAGGTAGGCTGGTGGTCATGCCCAGCAACATAGAATGCTGGCACACCCCTGACTAGCCTATTAGCCAAACATTGGAGAGTCAGGACCTATTGAAGGTCAAGCCATGGCCTGGGCAGTAATTAGGATATTGTCAGGCTAAGCTTTTAACCTAGCACATAGAAGGGATTAGGGATAGGGATTCATATGGGAACAGAAGCAAAGAAAGAAAAATACTTAGCATAAGTTACAGAACATGAACAGCAAACCAAACCAAAAAATGAAACTACATAATAAATACATAGGGATGAGGCAAAAGTTTAAATGAAAGACATACCAGTTTCAGAAAGAGACAAGCAAAAGAGAGCAGAAGTCTTGCAAAGAAGCCACAGTACAAGCAGCAAGAGAGAATAATTTGTGTGTGAGTGTGAGTTCAAAAAAGACTCGAGTGTTGGTGGTGTTTGTGTCAATGAAAAAGTAGGTATTTATAGTGTGAGAAACAGGCAGAAAATAAGGTAAGGGCTGTAATTCAGACATAATTAAGGAATATGTGTCCATTAAAAATCTAATTAGTATCAAAGACTTCTTTTAATTAAGGAATTAAATCAAACGGTAGCATGCAAGTGTTAAAAAGGAAAGAAATCACTTAGGGGCTGAAAATGTCAAATAAGGAAAAATTTTCAACACAGTACGAGTACACAATAGGTAATAAAGGTTAGGTTCATTAGACCTTAATTAAGGAAAGTATTTTCAACAAGTCCAAGACGCATGGGAAATCAATACAATAAGAAAAGAATCAATTACAAGAGTGCAATCAGAATTACACAAAGAGATTTGAAATCAGTCCGCAATCAAAGGTTATTTTGAGAGGGAATTTAACATATAAAGAGTGCATAAACATTAAGCATGCGAGGCTAGATTTAAGACAAAGAAGAGCGTCATGCTATCAAAAATCAATGAGTAGAGCTCTATAGGAACATGGTAGTCATCTCAGAGAAGAAGGAATATCAGATAGCGTGCAAAAGATCAAGTAAAAAAAAGTCCTTTAGCAAGAGGTCAGAATCGTATGAAGAAACAATGTTAACACAAAGATTTTGAGACTCAGTAGAGGAAACGACTTCAGGAACTCAAATAGGTTCGAAGAGACTAGGGCTTTGAAACCAAGCAAGTTCAAAGATGAGAAACAAACAGATCACGTAACAAATAGCCTTAAAAACTCGGATGAACCCCAAATTATAAGGCTTTTACTACCAATCAAGTGTAAAGACGAAAGCAAGTAAATCAGGCAGAAATAACAATGAAATAAGTGCAGAAATCATAAAGTAACACGTACTTCCCAGTAGAAGAAACTCATGAATAACATAATAAAAGATCAATCATGCAAAATACAGTAGAAGAAATCATAAGAACAAGGTAGAAGAAATACAGTATAAGAAACACATAAGGATCATAGAAGAAACATAGTAGAATCACAGTAGAGCATGTTAAATAAATCAAAAAAACCCTAGATCGGGGAAGATGAAAAGGTTTAAAAGCAAGTTTTGAAAGAAACTTTTGAGAAAACGTTTGATACCTTAAGATGAACACAGATCTAGGACAGATCTTAGAGAATTCAGAAGAACCTCAAAAGGTTAGGGTTTCAGAAGAAACCTAGAAGTGAGAAAGGCCTGGAAAACTCATGGATCTAAGCTGGAGAAGTTAGACTCAGGCTCGAACGACCATGACACGCTGGAGCGAGGCCGGAGACAGTCGGAATCTTCAAATCTGTGAAGGTCTGAGTGAAGACCTTTGAGGTCTGGCTTCGAACCTTCGAGTAACAAGCATGCAAGAGCCGGAGGAGGTGAGTATAGGCTGTCCATGGCCTGAGAAACCATGGACTCCGGTGAGTTTAGGGCGGAGACGGTTGAAGGCGGCTAGGGTTTGGGGTGGAGTTGAGAGAGAACTGAGAGTTGAGAGAATCTAAAGGCGGCCAACAGAAGGAAATGGGGGAATTAGGGTTGGGTAATGAAATTAAAAAAGGAAAGGGGTAATCCGGACCGTTGATTAAAACCATCAACGGCCTGGATTAAAAGTGATTCGGGTGGGTCGGTTCAAATGGGTTGTTGGGTTAAGTTAATTGGGTCTAGAATTGGGCTAATTTGGGGGGTCCAATGTGGCTACAATTGAAATAAAATCTGGGTAGCACTTAAATGGCCGTTTTCCCCTTTTTATTTTATAAAAATAGTGAGAATAATTTTAAAAACCAATTAAAAGCACTTAAGTAATTAATAATTTATAAATATTAATCTAAAAAAATACTGGAAATGATCTTATAATTGTGGAATGTTGTTAATTGTAAAATAGGCTATAACTACAATTATATACATTTTGGTTTTAAAAATGCCAAATAAATCTGTAAAAATATGCAAAAAAATTACCTTAATTATATTTTGGTGTAAATATGAGGATGGAAATAAATTATTCACAAAAATGTTAGTTTTAAGAATAATTACGGGATTTTGTACTGCTAAAATAGATAATAAATCGAGTTTACGAATCTTCAAAAATTAGGGAAAAATACCAAAACTCTTGATATGCTTATGTATGCATACACATACTATTTTGAGTATATAAAATATATAGAAAAAAATTGGGTATCAACACACCCTTACCTAGGCCGCCTCCACCTTACCCTAAACGGTTAGCAAAGCAAAAAGGTGACAATCAATTCAAAAAGTTTATTGAAATGATGAAGAGTCTTACTATCAATGTGTCATTGGTGGAGGCACTTGAACAAATGCTGGGGTACGCAAAGTTTATGAAGGATTTGGTAACTAAGAAAAGGTCGATGGAGTGTGAAACAATTAAAATAACGCATCAAGTGTGTTTTATAGTGCATTCTATGGCCCCGAAACTTGAAGACCCCGGAGCTTTTACTATTCCTTGCACTATTGGTAGTGCGAATTTTGCCAAAGCCATTTGTGACTTGGGAGCTAGCATTAACTTGATACCTTATTCAGTTTTCAAGACTTTGGGAATCGAACAACCTAGGCCAACTTCAATGAGACTTCAAATGGAGGATAGATCGATGAAGCTACCCTTGGGAATAATTGATGATGTTCTTGTTCGTGTTGATAAATTCATATTTCCAGTTGACTTTGTCATATTGGACTGTGAAGTTGACTTTGAAGTGCCGATTATTCTTGGAAGACCTTTCCTAGCTACGGGGAAGGCACTAGTTGATGTTGAAATGGGTGAGTTGACATTCCATGTGGGAGATGAGAAGGTGGTATTCCATGTTTGCAAATAAATGAGACAACCCAATAGCACGGAGGTGTGTTCATTTATGGACATTGTCACAGCTGTGATAGTGGATGACACAAGTTCCATGATAAATATTAAAGATCCTCTTGAGGCTGTGCTTCTTAAAATGGATGTCAATGATGATGCCAGTAGAGTGGAGTACGTGAATGCATTGCATGGTATGGGTTCATATTCATATGAGCCTAGAAAGTTATCTTTGGATCTTGAAAACCGCAAAACTCCACCAACAAAGCCATCGATTGAGGAGCCACCGACGTTGGAGTTGAAGCCCTTTCCTCCACACCTCAGGTATGAATTCTTGGGTTCAAATTCCACTTTACCTATTATTCTTTCGTCTTGATTAACTAACATGCAGGTTGATGCCACTTTGGCGGTTCTTCAAAAGCGCAAAAAGGCGATTAGATGGACATTGGCCGATATTCGGGGAATAAGCCTCGCCTTTTGCATGCATAAAATCATATTGCAGGAGGATGCGAGGCCTTTACTTGAACATAAGCTGACTAAACCCTATCATCCTCAAGCTTGTAGTCAAGTGGAAGTCTTTAACAGTGAAATAAAGAGTATCTTGTCCAAGACGGTTAATGCTAACAGAATCGATTGGTCAAAAAAGTTGGATGACGCTCTATGGGCGTACCTGACGGCTTATAAGACCCCAATTGGTATGTCCCCTTACCGATTGGTATTTGGGAAAGCTTGCCATCTTCCGATAGAATTGGAGCACAAGGCTATGTGGGACTTGAGGAAGTTGAACTTGGAATGGGATGTTGCGGCAAATCTCCATGTTGAGCAACTAAATGAGCTTGATGGGTTTAGATTTCATGCCTACTCCAGCTCGTCCTTGTATAAGGACAAGATGAAGTATCTTTACAACAAATATGCTCGGGGAAAGGAATTCAAGGTTGGTGATATGGTTCTTCTTTTCAACTCCCGGTTGAGGTTATTTTCAGGAAAGCTCAAATCAAAGTGAAGTGGGCCATTTGAAGTGGTATGTGTGACCCCTTTTGATGCTCTTGATCTCGATAAAAAGAATGGTGAAGTATTTCGGGTCAATGGCCATCGTGTCAAGCATTATTTGGGGAAGTTTGATGATAGACACGTGGTGACACTCATTCATTTGAAGTGATGTGATGGTAACATGTGTCATGCCGCGACGTTAAATTAGGCGCTTCTTGGGAGGCAACCCATGTCTTTTACTTTCTCTTTGATTTTCTTTGTAGCTTAGGATTTTTGAGCTAATTGTTTGTGAGATGTTGTAGGGATTGTGTTGAAGCAGTGCAAAACAAAAGGAAAGAAATTGCAGTCTCTGAAGTTTGCCAGTGCAGCCGCGGTGCATTTTTGTGCGTTCTACACGGGCATGAGCCAAGTTTGCAAAGTCTCTGAAGTTTGCAGCGTGGGTGCGGTGCATTTTTGCACAGTCCACACTGGCAAATCTAAAGTATGGTGCTCTCTGAAGTTTTCAAAGTGGTCGCGTAGCATTTTTGTACGGTCCACGTGGGCTGCCTAGTGCAAGGCTGCATGATAAAAACCTAGCACGGTCCGTGGTCACATTTATGCGATCGCGCTGGTAGGTGAGTACGGGCCCCACTGGCTATCTATAAATAGAGACCAAGGGTCTCATTTTACCCTTTTCGCAATTTGACACCCCAGAACCATAACTTTACTGTTCATCATTTTTGGAGCCCATTCTTCTTGCTTGATTGGAGTAATTGCACTCATTCTTCATCAATCTGGTAACATCTCATGCACTCATGGATAATTAATTTCTTAGTTTTCATCTCTTCTCATTTTTCTTTGAATTACTAGTTTAGGTTAGATTTTTTGCTAGTTTTTTGTGTGATAAACATGCTTATGGATTGGGTAACTGAGTAGGGACAAATAGGAGTCAAAAATTGAGCAAAGATGGAAGAAATCATAAAACCCTAACTTAGTCCCTAAACCTAGCTCAATGCGATCCACGTTGCATTTTTGCGCGGTCCGCGGAGTTCTTCTATTGCAATTAAACTGTTTCCATCGCGGCTGCGTTGCACTTTTACGCAACCCGCACTGGCCCACCGTGGGCGCATCCCTATTTTGTGCGGTCCACGGTGGGAGATTTAGAGAGCGTGTTTCGGAGGCCTTTGCCCAGCGCGGACCGCGGTCATTTTTGCGCGGTCCGTGGTGCCTCCAACGCGGTCGCGTCCTTGTTTTGTGCAGTCTACGATACTAAGTACTGTTGCATGTCCTGCTACTGTGTTTTGCAATCAATTGTGTGTTCTTCCTATGTCATTCGCCTGTTTCATTGCATGTGCTTGAACTAACAATGTTAGATACGTGTTTTTGTAGATCATGGTTAGACAAAAGGGCGGCAAACAATCACAACAACCCGGGAGAGGTGGTTCCTCCTGATGGGGTAAAGGCAAGAGAATCGCCAAACTCACTCCCCAGGCTCGAGAAAACATAAATAAGACCCAGAAATTGATAAAAGTTGTTGATAAGGCTGCTTCTCATTCGTCGGGGAGTATGTGCCCTCCAAAAGCATATCCTTAGATTCAATCCCAACTCACATAACTGACCCCCTCCACCTAGTTGATACCCCTCCACCATCACCCACTTCCAAAAAACTAGTGAATGTAGTGTTTTCGGATCACGTCACATGAAATGCACCCGGATCCTCGACACCTTCTTATTCAACGTTTTCGGATTTGAATTTGGGTTGCATGAAATGCAAACCCGTATTAGGAAGGTAAGATTATTAAAAATCGCGCCTAAAGCGGCTAACGTATTATTATCTTTTAGGAAGGCCGTGAAATTCGCTAAACAACCTATCCCGAATACTAAGTATTTTTAGTAAGTAATTAATGAGGGCCCCGCAATTGTGTATTTTTTGATTTGGCTAGGCTCATATTATTTTTTATTTTTATTAAAGGCCAAACTAAAGTAGCTAAATTTTCTATTTTTTGTCTCTAATAGTCAATTAATTCATGAATATAAATTCGAATCTCGAATCCAAGTCCGAGTTCAAACAAAGGGATGAAACATTTTAGCTTGAACCCACTACCTAATTCAAAATCCGATTTTATATTTATGGATTAATTTTTCATATTCCTAATTACTTATTTTTAATATTATTGTATTTGGTATTTTTGGTTCTCACTTAAATTTCAGAGCATTTTTGGGCCTTTATCTTGACCCAAGAACTGGACGGGCAGGGCAAAATTTTAGCCAAAGAGGCAAAGTGGGCCTTAGGCTCTATTTATCTATGGACCCGACACATGAGCCCATAATAGCCCACATGCTTATTATCAAATGAAAGTTAGGTCTGTTTTTCACAATTTTTGAACGGTCCAGTTTGTAAAGCGCTACTATATTGTTTCAAACATTTTTCTAATCATTACTTAATCTACGGAATAGGAGCAACGATTACAGTAAACTAAAATTATTTTAGGGTGATTATAACTTACTTACAACAAATGATTTATTAATCAGCCATCATTTCCAAATTCGTTCAGTCCAGAGGCTTGGGGTTAATATCAATATCTATTTCTACTTGGACATATTTGTGACTTAACACAGGGATCAATTATCATTTAACCTATAGAATTTTAAAAGGCTTTTAATTTCAGCTATTTGAACTAATTTTCTACATTACTAACATAATACTTTACAATTTCTGTAAAATAATCTAAATCCATACAAATTACTATATAATAGACGGAAACCTCTACAAAACTATACTAAAATAAAGCATACCATAACCTGGCAATCTACATCACCACAGACATTCCTACACAGTTCAAATTGATCCTAAACGATTTTTATGTTTATGTATGCTACTGATGTTGAAAATGAGATAAATCGATCAACAGAATTATTATGAGCTACTAATTTTAAGATAAATGTGACAGTCCAAAGTTTAAACTTAATTACACAATATGATCTGAAATTACATGAAACTCTACTCTGAAATTTTGTAAACAATAAGCTATGATATCATTTAATTCACGTCTTCAGCTGAGATTATGCAAATGTGTACCTAGAATTATGAAATAAAGCAAGGAGGTCAGCAACAGTTTTGAGACAGAATAACTCAACAACAGCAAGTCAACAATCAGTTATTGATCCAAAAACAGCTCCAGAATGACCCAGGAATATTCAGAAACAATTAAACCAGTAGATAAGCAAATTGACTTGATTTGAACTCAACTTCGAATTTGAAACTAAACTAGAAGAACTTCTGAAATTTCCAGCAATCCAAACAGAAACCAAAACAGTTGAAACAGGTCTAAACAAGTTGAAACTCGAACTTAAAGGCTCTAGAGGTCTACACTAATGGCTGGAATTGCAAAAAGCTCCAATGTAACAGTATATTTTTTTTTTTTTTGAGTTTTTGGAAGTTTTCTAATGTTTTTGAGTTTTTGAAACTTTGAATTTCGAAATTG
Source organism: Nicotiana glauca (assembly GCA_026770625.1). Lineage (NCBI taxonomy): Eukaryota > Viridiplantae > Streptophyta > Magnoliopsida > Solanales > Solanaceae > Nicotiana > Nicotiana glauca. The sequence continues at coordinate 1,004 of MU784854.1, read as the reverse complement.
GATCTTAAGAAGGCAGAAATTGCTTGGAGAAAATTTTTCAGATCTTCAAAACTTGTAAAACGAGGCACATTAGCGCTTATTTATATATGTAAATCTGGAGGAAAATTCAAATTTTAGTATTTACACATTAGTCCCTCTTTTATTTCATTTCTACCCTTTATTTTTAACTTGTAATACAATTAGCTATACTTATTTATTGAGAACTATACTAATACCCCTATCTAGAAGATTCTATCCTACTGTAATTTTTATATTGCCCTCACTTCATTTTAAAAGTTGCTAAACTATCCATTTTTATGCCCTTATTACCCTTGAATTTGTATTATAACTACTATTAAACCTTTTTTCTATACCCAAAATACCCTCTCTTCCTTTTGTTAATTACTGCTAACCCCTTTTATATCCCCAAAATACCCCTGAAACTAAGCTGAATTTACTAAAGTAAATCTACTGCTTTTAATTCTTTTCTTCTCTTTTCTTTTTTTTTTATTACTAAAACTAATTATTATCTACACAGCTATAACCAATCAATACCAATTTCTGAGAACTAAACATTTAATTACACAATAAAAGAAAAGCTAATTAATTTGTTAGCATCAATATCCAATTTAACAAATTTTGATCGAATTTTCAGAATACCAAGAAATCTAAAACAAAAATCAAGAAACAACCCTAATTAAGCAAACATTAACAGAAATCAATAAAACACCAATATGCAAAACAAAGATTAAACAGAAAATAAAGAAAAGGACTAAAGAAAACTTATCTAGGGTTTTTTTCTTCTAATAGGCTTGTTTCGATCACTTTTAAGCAGCACTTGTTTGAATCCTTTAGGATTCATGATCCGTAACATACCTAATGGTGTGTTTTCTAAAAGAAAACACCTATTAAGTGTGTTACAGTCATGAATCCCCAAAGATTGGACCGGAGATTCTTGACCGAAAAATCTTGAATTTAATATTTGAGGTCTTCTGTTGATATTTGAGGACTATGGTTTGGATATT
>MU784852.1:3187-27452 GCA_026770625.1 Nicotiana glauca | reverse complement strand
TTGTATTTTGTATTTTATTTCTTTTGTATTTTTGTGTTTATTTCTTTTTGTATTATCATTTCTTTTGTATTTTCTCTTCTTTTATTTTTTCTGATTTTGCTAATTTTAAAACTAATTAATTTCTACTTTTATGGTAATTTGCAATTAAAAACATAAAAATGCTATTTTGATTTTTCTTTAATTTGTTTCTCAAAATGTATTAATACTAAAATTGCAAAATTAAAATCCTAATGCATATTTTTATATTTTTTTTGAATTATTATGCAACTAATTAACACAAAAAATGCCACAAATATTAACAAAATTTAAAAAATCATTTTGTTTGGATTTTTTAGGAATAGTTTGCTTAGGGCAAAAATCACGTGCTCACAAAGTGGAAGTCTCCAACCGAGAAATAAAGAGTATCTTGTCCAAGACGGTCAATGCTAATAAGACCGATTGGTTGAAAAAGTTGGATGACGCTTTATGGGCGTACCGGACGGCTTACAAGACCCCAATTGGTATGTCCCCGTACCGATTGGTATTTGGAAAAGCCTGCCATCTTCCAGGCTATGTGGGCCTTGAGAAAGTTGAACTTGGAATGGGATGTTGCGGCGAATCTCCGTGTTGAGAAACTTAATGAGCTTTATGAGTTTAGATTTCATACCTACTCCAGCTCCTCCTTGTATAAGGACAAGATGAAGTATCTTCACGACAAATATGCTCGGGGAAAGGAATTCAAAGTTGGTGATATGGTTCTTCTTTTCAACTCTTGGTTAAGTCTGTTTCTGGGAAAGCTCAAATCAAAGTGGAGTAGGCCATTTGAAGTTGTGTTCGTGACCCCATTTGGTGCTTTTGATCTAAGGAACAAGAATGGTGAAATATTCAGAGTCAATGGACATCGTGTGAAACATTATCTTGGGAAGATTGATGATAGCCACGTGGTGGTTATGGTACATTTAAAATGATGTGTTGGTAACCTGCGTCGTGCCGTGACGTTAAATCAGGCGCTTCTTGGGAGGCAACCCATGTCTTTTTCTTTTTCTTTGATTTTCTTTGTAGTTTAGGATTTTTGAGCTAATTGGTTGTGAGATGTTGTAGGAATTGTGTTGATGCAGTGCAAAACAAGTTGGAACAAAGTGCACAGTCTCTGAAGTTTTCTAGTGCAGCTGCGGTACACTTTTGCGCGGTCCGCGCTTGCATGTTCCAAAAATATTGCTCTCTGAAGTTTTCCACCGCGGCTGCGGTCAAGTTTGCGCGGTCCACGGTAGACCTTCGCGGTCGCGGTATGCTTTTACGCGGTCGTGCCAAGGTTGCCTTCTGAAACTTTTTGTGTTGAAATCCAGCGTGGTCCGCGGTCGCTTTTGTGCGGCTGCGCTGGTAGGTGAGTATGGGGCCCATATTTTTTCTATAAATAGGGTCCAAGGGTCTCAGTGTACCCTTTTCGAACTTTGAATACTCTGAGCCTTAGAACTACTGTTCATCCCTATCTCAGACTGTAACTCTTGCTTGCTTGGACTAATTGCATTCAATCTTCACAAACCTGGTAACATTTCATGCATTTGTGATTAATTAATTTCATATTTTCATTTTTTATGGCTTGCCCAGTAGTTTTAGCTTTTTCTTTTTCATTTAGTTGTTAGTTTACGATAATTTAAGACCTGGGTTTTGTGCTGAAGATGTTTAATCAATGGGTGAACTGAGTAGGGACAAAGTAAGTGTAAAAACTTGAACAAGAATAGCAAAAATGCAACCCTAACTTAGTGCCCGTAAACCCTAGCTCAGCGCGGATCGCGATTGATTTTGCGCGACCGCGCTGTCCTTACGCGGTCAGCATTGCATTTTTGTGCGGACCGCGATGCTCTTTTGATTGCAAGAAAAATTATTCCAGCGCGGCCGCATTGCACTTCTATGTGGTCCGCGCTGGCCCACCGCGGTCGCGACCCCATTTTGTACGGACCGCGGTGGGAGATTCAGAGAGTTGTGTTTTGGGGCCTTTGCCCAACGCGGCCACACTCTAGTTTAGTGCGGTCGGCGGTACCTCCAACGCAGCCGCACTCCTATTTTGTGCGATCCGCGGTGCTATGTCTACAACCTGTTCTGCAAACTGTTTACTGCAATTATGTCTGCAATCCATTTCATTCACATGTTTCACTGCATGTGCTTAAACTAACAATGTTAGATGTGTGTCTTTGCAGATAATGGTTAAACAAAGGGGCGGCAAACAATCACAACAACCCAGGAGAGGTGGTTCCTCCCGAGCGGGTAAAGGCAAGAGAATAGCAAAACTCACTCCCCAGGCTTGGGAGAACATAAAAAAGACCCAGAAATTGATAAAAGCTGCTAATAAGGCTGCTTCTCATTTGTCGGGGAGTGAGTATGTGCCCTCCAAAGACATCTCCTCATATTCAGTCCCAACTCACATAACCGACCCCCTCCACCTAGTTGATGCCCCTCCACCATTACCCACCTCTAAAAGACCGGTAAATGTAGTCTCGGATTCTTCTGACGAGTCCGCAGTCGGTAGTGGGAAATACTCCACCTCCCCAATAGCTTCATTATCTGGGGAGAGTGCAGGCAGAGATGAGGGAGGTGAGCCTCAGATTGGGGGAGTTGCACGAACTAGGAAAGCCGAAGAATGGGAAGATGGATTCGTGAGCCAAATGGCTTACCACAAGTTTAGGAAGTGGTGGCCGGTGAGGAAGTTATTACCAGAGAGGAGCTTTATTGATACTGATCTTTTAACCCACAACCCTAATGTGCAGAGTGAGTTCAGAACTAGAAAGGGCTGGGAGTTCTTCATGGAGAAGTGCATCAATGCTAATGAGCACATGGTCAGGGAATTCTACTCTAATGTAGCTCATAGTGTCAAGGATACTAAGGTGACCAAAGTTAGAGATAAAACAGTATTGTTTGATGGAAAATCTTTAAATGAGTATTTGGGGTTCCGGGATGACGATGAGTCACTTTATTTGGCTAAGTTAGGGATGGGTGAGGAAGTCCGTCCTTGGTTGGACTAGTACTTGGCAATCCCAGGTACTGTGCCAGAGTGGTTGCAGGCAGGGAAGAAAATATTTCGAAAGACTTTCAACTTTGAGGCTCGAGGGTGGTTGACAATTGTATGCAGTCGGCTTGACCCTTCGACCCACGATCAGACTATTCCACTTACCCGGGTGGTTCTTGTTGCATCTATTATAGCCGGGTACCCTATCAATGTGGGCAATGTGATGTCCCATGTGATTTATGTTGTGGGGCAAGAGCATGACCGGAATTATCCTTTTCTCAACACACTTTCAATGTATTTCCGGGACATGGAGGTGGAGAAGAAAAGATATGATGTCAAGACAAAGCATGTAGCTCCCTACTCTTGGTACAGTATGTAAGGCTCGGACAACCCTAAGTCCAAGAACTACAAGCCACCTGCCTCTGCCCTAACTGGCCAGTCTGAGGAGCCAGTTGCGATAAAGCCCTCCACCATACCTGTTGCCACTACAGTTGAGGACTTGCCTCTAGGACCTTCTTCTACTACTGGTCCCAGTACTCCAGCTGGCCCGGGGGTGACATCTTCCAAGGCTCATCCTTTCACTGCCCACCAGTTTAGCCAGACATTGGCTAGTTTGAACAACTGGATGTCAGTTGCGACATCCAAGTTGTCTACATTGTCTTCCACCATTCAGACCCAGTCAGCACCTCAGCCAGCTTAGATTCCTCAGTCCATTGAGGACACTTTGAAGAAGCTCCTGGAGAACCAGGAAAGGATTATGAAGACATATGCTACTTTGACTATAGCAGTGGAGTCATATGGCAAGGCTCTAAAGGAGCTTGCCAAGGAGCACAAAAAGATGAGAAGATCACGGGCTTCTAAGGAGTCTGTGAAGCAGCTCAGGGTAGATATGGACCAGCTATTGGCAGACTAGATGCCTCTAGACTTGTTATTTGGGGACCCAGCCCCAGACCCAGCAGCACCAGTAGCAGAGCCCCAGCAGGAGCAGGCACCCAGGCAGCCTAGGAAGAAGAGGAAGCTCCCCAGCACAGCAGATGCTGTTATTGAGGTAGCAGCCCCACAGGAGGCCTCTTCTAGTTTGCCACATGTTGCACCTGACATACAGCAGGTCTAGGAACAGGCCCCAGTCCCAACAGTTGAGCAGCAGAAGGTCGGGAGCCAATTTGAGGCTCCCGCACATACGGAGGACTTGGGGACCACTGATGATCCCATGCAGACCGATCAGGCCTAGGGAGCCCTTATATCCTTTATTATGACTGTTTGATGCTTATTTTGGTAGTTGTCATGGGGGACAATGCCAGCTTTTATTCGTGGGGGTGCGCCCTACCTTTTTTGTTGATTATCCGGATGACTGTATATACAGATTGTTAGTTTATGCTTTACTTTGATTTTCTATTTTGGGTTGTATATAACTTTACATTTTAGCCACTTTTCTCGTACTTTTTATTCGCTCTTTTGGTCTGTATATAAAGGTACACTTCTATATATAATCATCCATGTTGTATATTCTACTCCCCTATTGTACATATTCATTTTATTTTATATTTATATTTTCGCAAAAAAATTTCATTTTTAGCTTTGTAGATAGGCTCGTAGCCTTTTGTTTTGTTTTTGATATTTTCAATAAACCCTTGGTTTTCTTAAGGCCACGGTTCTTTCCAAGGGTGGAGTATTGTGTGAACCGGGTGGCTCTTCCCGATGATGGATGGCGTGACAACCTTCTTAAGGGTTTGAGTCCGTTTTTGCTTTTTCTTTTATTTTTAATAGTTTTTAGTTAAGAGTACTTCAAGCATAGCTTCACTTGGGCCTAACACATTTGCATTCGATCCCGTGGTCAAAGACAAGTGGTTGTATTTAGGATGGTGAAACTAGTGACCTTGAGACTCTTGAGTTGGCCAAACAAACATCATGTTATTGGGACTATTGTATGCTCAATCATAGCTAAAGTTGTTATGGCCCCTCGATTCTATGTCTTGAGAAATCCTTGAGTGTGTGTGGTGAGAAATTGAATTATGAGTCCAAGTCCCGAGCCAATGGTCTAGAACTTGCCCCAAATGTTTGTTGAGGTGAAATTTGACCCGAGAAGTGATTGTAGGCTCTCCATGATCCAAATGATAAGTTGAACAATTCCATAGCCTACCAATGAGATAATCCCTAGTTAACCCTTTTGAGATTTAAAACCTTCTTCTTTCATGAACCAATGCTACAAGCTTATACCCGTTCTAAATTTTACCCTCTCTTGGCACCCACATATTCTCTTGAGTAATGGCAAAGTCTAAGTTTAGAGGGGAGACAAGAAAGGAAGCAAAAAGGGGTAAAAGGTACAAAAGCAAAAAAGAAAATGAAAGCAATGAAAAAGAAAGAAAAGAAAAAAACAAAAAGAAAGCCAAATATGAAAAAGAATAAAAAAGGGGGATTCAAAGAAAATCAAAAGTGAAGAAGGTATGGAAAAAGTAGAAAAGGAGAAATGTTTTGAATTGCTTAAGAAAGAGTGACAAAATGTTTTTCTAACCCCTTGGAATAGGTAAAATGACTCAAAGAGTCAAGTAAATTGTGCCAATGATTCAAAAGAAGTGCTTAAGGGAAGATTGAACCCACTTGAACAAAAACATATCCTACCCTGACCTAAAAGCCTTCACATTAACTCCACAAAATCCCTATATGATTTTGAGTTGGATGACACTCACATTGGTGGATACTTACATGAGGGTCAAGCATATGGTACCTAGAGCCGGACTTGTGACCTCTCCTTGAAAGAGATGAGTGAACTCCCATTAACCTCGGTTTTTGTGCTCATACTCTAAAAAGGTGAGGTTCGCTTAGGGAGAGTTGAGGATATATGAGTTTGGGTTCCACAGCAACCAAAGCAATCAAGAGAGTTCTTTGATGTAATGAGTCAATTCTTGAGGCTCTTGTGTCACACTTGATCCATAGTTTTCAAGTTTTGAATGTTGTTAATGACCCATTTGCATTGAGGGCAATTGTTAGTCCCAATTGATGCTTGTTGAGGTTACTTTAGGATAGCTGGAATTACTTGGATTGACCTTTAAAGTGTGGGTTTTATTTTGTTTGCTTGAGGACAAGCAAAGGTTTAAGTTTGGGGGAGTTGATAACTCGGGATTCTAACATATTTTATTGCCTCTACTTGCCTATGCTTTGGTTATAAACTGCTACAAAATACCCCAAAATGCTCACAAGTTGTGCTTGATTGCAGGTTTGATCGACAAAATGACAAATGTCAAAGATCGGCTCAAAAAGGAGTGAAACCTGCTCAAGTGTCAAAAACTAAGTGAATTGAGGAAAGGAGTACCTAGTGCGGACCGCGCAAAAGCAAATGCGGCCGCACTAGAAACTTCAGAGAGTTGTCATATTCAAGTCGGAGGTAACGCGGGCGCACTACACTTCTGCACGATCCGCGATCAGGCTCCGCGGCCGCGCTACTCTTTTGTACGGTCCGCAGAGTAAAGATTCAGTGAGTTAACATTTTGACAATTTCAAGCAATGCGCTCTACGCTTCTTTATGTGCGGTCACACCAACTTCCACCGCAGCCGTGGTGCACTTCAACGAGGTCCGCGGTCCTCAACTTCAGAGAAGCAGAAACCAGAAATCCAAGAGCCAGTGCGGTCGCAGTCCTTTTTGCGCGGTCAGCACTGACCCCGCAGGGGTATTTTTGTCCAGTTTTTTCAGCCTAGTATAAATAAAATATTTTACCATTTTTAGGTCAAGTTTTATATTCTAAACACAGCTGAGCTCGTGAGACTCGCTATTGTAGCCATTTTCGGCACTTTTTCTCTTTATTATTGTAGTTTCTTCTTAGTAATTAATTAATATGCTTAGTTCTTCATTTATTTCTTCAATTTCTGTACCTAGCATGAGTAGCTAAACCCATTAGCTTGGGTTATGGCTCAATCGGAGTGTGGGTAATTGATGGGTGTTGCCATCTAGGGTTAGATTGATATTGGGTGTTTGCTATTTGGGTTGATTTTATGTTTCAATTTCGAATTTGTGGTTCCAAACATAGATTCAAGCTTAGTGGGTTTGACTCTTCTTGAGAAAGAGAGTTTATGACCTCAAAATTGACCCAACAAGGAATTGGGATGGACTCATGAGAAATGATAGTCCCAATTAACGGGTTAAATCTCGAGAGAGTAATCACCATACTTGAACCCTAGTTGCTTAATCAAATTGGCCTACCCAATTGGTCTTGAGAGAGTCAATTGGGCAAAATTACTCTCTCTACCGAGAGGTGTGAGAGTGGGTACAATTGTGCAACAGTTATAGCATAAGCCCCAAATATATCAATCTACCCTTAGTAACTTCTACCCATCGATTAGCCATTTAGGTAGTGTCATGACCCTAGTGCCTTCCTCTATATTAAATACAACTTAGCAATATTCTCGTAGCATAATTTAGTTTTAATCATTAGTTTCATAATAGTAGTTATAAAAATCAAAGAAAACCAAAAATGCTTCAAGTGACATTAGGAGTACAAACACACCTCTAGACTAGACAGAAAATCCAACTCCATTACTAGCTCCCTGAGGAAATCGATCCCGACCTCTATTTGAGTAAAAGCTATTGCGACCCGCTCTTCCTACCTTGGTGTAGAGTTGAGTCGGCAGAAATCACGGCACCGCACCTGCGGTCCCACATACGCAGGTGCGGTTATAGCAGGTTCAGCAATATCAGAAAATGCCTAAGTCCAAATTCCAATCCGTTAAGCATACGGAACTCACCCGAGGCCCCGAGACCTCAACCAAACATACCAACCAATCCTAAAACATCATACAGACTCAATCGAGTCCTTAAATCACAGCAAATAATGCTAAAATCACGAATCACCCTCCAATCAAAAGTTAATGAACTTGAAATTTCAAAGTTCTACAACCCCTTTCGAAACCAACCAAATCATGTCCGATTGACACCAAATTTTGTACACAAGTCATATCCAACACTAAAGACCTATCCCAACTTCTGAAATTGGATTTCGACCCCGATATCAAAATTTCACTATCGGCCCGAAACTCCAAAAAATCAACTTTTGCCATTTCAAGCCTTAATAAGTTACAGACCTCCAAACCACAATCCGTACATGTCCTTAAGCCCAAAATCACCCAACGGAGCTAACGGAATCAACGGAATTCTATTTTGGACCCGTCTTCACACTGCTCCGACTACGGTCTAATTTTTAAGACTTAAACTCTCATTTAGGAACTAAGTGTCCCAAAGCACTTCGAAATTCAAGATGAACCATCCCGGCAAATCACAGTAGCAAAAATAGGCATGGGGGAAGCAGTTAATGGGGCATCGGGGAGTTAATTTTCAAAATGACCGATCGGGTCGTTACAAGGAGCCATCACGATGCTTAAGGAGAAATTTTGGGTCGTGACACTAACTTCTTGAGGAATGAACTCGATGAGATTTTCAAAAGATGGTGCCAACGGTTGGTCATCACTCTTTTCTTCCCCTTTATCAGTATGGAAACAAAAGGCCTCAATACCGTCATGAGAAATCTTCGTGCGAAACCAACTTGTCAAGAACTCCTCCAATGTCATTAGACATCGTGGCTTTTAAGGCTGGTGCACCTCCACTTTTGCTTTCCTCAAATGATTAAATGGATTTCATTTTCTCTATCTTTTTACCATCATTTTCCTTGTTGGTTGTTCTTTTGATTCTTTTCGTGGGCTTCTTTTGTGGCGCCTTCGATGAGTCAACAACGTCCAACCTTCATCATCATCAGGTTGATCAACTTTAGCTTTGTTGTTCTCCAATAATTCTTCATCTTTACTTTATTTGAAACTACATAATTCATCTAGAATGAATGATCCAAAGGTGATAAAGACTTGGTTTGCGCTTGCTTTCTCATCTTCAAGCACGATCTTATTTTCAAGAACCAAGTCCATAACTTTGTCCTTGAACAAAAAGCACATCTCCAAAGGATGGCTCACTAGTCGATGGTATTTGTAGTAATTTTGTTCATTCGTTTTCCCATATTCATTTGTCCACTTCATCTCCGGAAGCTCAATGAGCTTTAACTCGAGGAATTCTTCAAAAATTGCTGGCACATCAGAATCCAAAAATGGGTACTACTTGTTTTGCATTTCTTTTAGAGTCAACTTTACACTTGGCTTGTCTTGAAAAGAAGTGGATTTCATACTCTACTTCCTACTCACCTTCATTGTGAACTTCACAGGTGATGTGTTCACATTCATAGCTTCTTTGCCTTCGGACTTGGGTACAAACTTGTTCCATTTCCGGAATTCTTACTTATCGTTCCCTTTGCGAGGCTCATAGATGAGCAACCTTTTATTTCCAGCGGAGGCCATGCTCAACTCCATTTCATGGGCATGAGTCGCCAGTTCTTCAAATGTGCTAGGCTTGTTACCTTACAAGATGTAGTACAGTCCCCAATGTATGCCTTAGATGCACATCTCTATGTCAGAAGCTTCACTAAGCCTGTCTTTGCAGTTGAGGCTTACATTCCTCCAATAATTTATAAAGTCGATAATTGGTTCACCCTTCCGTTGACGAGTATTTGTAAGTTCCACCATGCTCACAGTGCGCCTTGTGCTAAAAGCGATTGAGGAACTCTTGATCTAGTTGATCCCAGCTATCAGTAGATCCCGCCTCGAGGTTTGTATGCCAATCAAAAGCATTTTCTTTTATCGAGCGGAAAAACTTCTTGACGAGGTAATCTCCATAAGTCCCAGCATTGTTGCATGTCTCAATGAAGTGCACTAAATATTGTTTTGGATTGCCTTTACCATCAAACTATTGGAATTTTGGAGGTTGATAGCCAACAGACATCTTCAACATATTGGTACTTGTAGTGTACGGCTTTGAATATGTAAGGGAGGACTTAGAAGAAACTTTACACTTATTTTTTATAGTTCCTTCAATAAACTTCTTTAGTTAATCGATTGGAATCATCTCTTCATATGAGATAGGGATAGCCTTATTGGATGCTACTTGTCTTGGAGTAGAATCACTCTATGGAAGTTCTGGGAGCTTGCCGGGTGCATGGGTGGATTCTTCTTCCATTAAGATTCGCACCCTATATGTTAGCTTGTCAATTTTAGCATCTTGATTTTGCATGCACTTGGTCAAGCTAGCAATTGCTTCCGTCAAGTTTGCCAGTTGCTTATTCATCACCATTGCTTGTATAATTGTTGTGGATGATGGGGAATAGCATAGATTGTCACATAAATTGACCCTTGATCAACTCATGCTATGCGGTGTAAGTAGGGAGGACCCATAACTTGAAGTATCATCATCTTCCTTCACAGCAGAGTTCTTGGATCTTGAGAGGTTAAGCAAAGGTAGAGTTTTCTTAATCTTTGAAACATCGCTTCCTCCTTCATGTGTGTTTGTAGACAATCTTGCTGCTTTTGAGGATGAAGATTTGAGAAAAGGAGTTGATGCGAATAGAACTTGAGTGTTTATTGTCCTAAAGAGCATATTTTGCTCCTTGTAACTGGTCCAAAGCTTCCAAAGAAATATCGATGATGCTTTCCACATTGGCGTAGAACCTGGAATTAGCAGCCTTGGTGGAAGTTGATCTGAAGTTGATTTTCTTTGAATCCATTTCGATGTTCTTGAACTTTGGTGATTGAAAAGTTAATATGAGAGGTAAAGATTGTCCCACTAGGCGTGCCAGAATTTGTAGACAATAAATTGTTTCAAGAAAATAATCGAGAGCGAAAAATATTACAACAATCGTAGTATTTTATTTCAAACAATATGAGTATTACATTCTCTATGAATCCTCTGATTCTTCTTTCCAATACTAAATAAAAGAGCTTTTCAAGTTTAATCTTGAATTTTTTATTTTATTTTAATCCAAGTGCTTGAGGTCTGATCTTGGTCTTGACGTATTTTTAATCCAAGGGCTTGCAGCTTGTTCTTGAATCGTCGTCTTGATCTTTTAATCCTTAGAACACTTGAATACTTGTTGCTTTTACATAAATCTGCATCGTTTGGTCCACGAGCTCTCTCTTGATTCTTGTTATAATTTCTTGTGTCTTTTCTGAGTTATGAAGACCCTTATTTATAGTTGTGGAAGAAAAAAAGTTTTGATGAGAATAAACTCTTTCCGACCAATCAGATTGAAGCGTGACAAAGTCGCATTTGGTTAGCCAGAACATGTCACTTGCACATGTGCGCGATTTCACTAGCATTTTGATTTGACTTGGCATGCCTTGTCATTTTAACACGTGGTATGATCCTATTGGCTCTTACATTTGACTTGTCATGCCACGTCAATTCACACATAGTACCAAACTAGGCCTCCAGGAAGATGTCATCTTGGGCTTAATGAAGTTGGATCATCACTTCTAGCCCAATTAAATGAGCTAGCCTAATGAGTTTGGACTTATTTATTTAATTCATGTATATTGGACATATCTAGTCAATCCAATTACATTAGCCCGTAATTTTTTATTTGGACTAACATATTTAAAATATAGTCCAAATTACTTTATTGAATTTAACTCCAATAGATTTTGCATGCCTACACATTATTTTTGAGTAATTTAACTGTAAAACTTACATAAAATATATATGTCTATTTAATTAATGTTGGTAGATAGAAAGTTGGGAGGAACAAAAAGTTCGTATCTTGGACTGCAATTAATTAAATTGAAGAACTCTAAAATTTGATCCAGAAAGGGTGACAACTGCAGATGTAATTCAAATTTACTAGGCAAATGGTAGTAATATTCCATATGAATGCGACGTTATCAAATGGTAGTCCTCCCTTATGCGTCACGTGGTCGTTAATACCCTCTTGAACTTGGCAATTTCATAGCCTCGACTCCCTTAGACACTGAAAATTCATGGGATCGTGACACACGATATTTTTTTACAATAAAACATATATTTTTATCTTTTTAAGTCCATCAAATATTTAAATTATTTTTTTGTTCCAAAATCTATAAAAATAAAAATAAAAAATTGAAACAACGTTATTTTGATTGTAAATTTTTAATTTGGCTAGAGATAATAATATTTTAATCAAGTTACTTTTACATATTTGGTCAGAAAAAGAAGGAATAGACAGTTAAAACATATTATCATTGCATCTAAAAAAATAAAAAAAGAATGCGTCGTTGGAACTCCATATATTGGCTAAATAAATATTTTAGCTAAAAATAGTAAAATGCCGATCAAATATTAGCGAAATTGACTTGAAAAAGAAAAATGCATTGTTTAAATAAATAGTCAATGCATACAACAGCAACAACAAAAAACACCCAGTGTGATCCCACAAATGGGGAGTCATTGCATGAAAATAATAATAATGTATAATTTTTTTTTCTTGTAGAAAATACACCATTTGAACTTTATTACTTTGGATAAATCTTCTTTTTATTTGGCTAAAATAAATGGAGTTTCAACTAACTTTTGTAGATTTGAGCCGGAAGAAAAATAAGAAATACATAGTTGAAATAGATATTTACTATATCTAAATAAATACAATTGGGATAAAATATGCAATGTATACTAAGAAGAAACATCGAGAAATACAATTAGAATAAATAAATCATTATATTCACGCATAATGATCTTCAATAGAACGGTGAAATTAATGTTCAACAAATTCATTCATGTGATAATTTGGTTGATCTGTTGACTAAGGCATTACCAACCTCAATATTTGAGAAGTTGAGACGGAAGATTGGAATGCACTGTCATCGAAAAATAAGGTGATATTTTCATGAGGGGAGGTAAGATATACAATGTACTCCTTTTTTCTAAGCCTAGCTTTTGTCTCATTGGATTTCCCTGGTAAGGTTTTTAACTAGGCAGCAAACAAAGCATATTACAGATATGTGTACTCTCTTTCCTTCACTAAGATTTTTTTCACATGATTTTTTCTTAGTAAGGTTTTAACGAGGCATATTATCTATATTTAGACATTCAAGGGGGAGTGTTGTAAATTATTAGTAAATGTGGATGTCCACTACTCCCACTACTTTCATCTATGATGCATATAATCTCCCAGTACTCCTCATTATTATGACCGTAACTCCTACACCTCCATAATTTCTTCACATGATCTTCCCCCATGATCTCAATTGTTATGTCATGTTTAAGATAATCCTTTTCTAATCTTCTATGTAATAGTATAAATAGAGGTATAAAATATGGTAGGGGATACATTTGAACACTTGATGAAATAAGAATGTTCATTGTTCTTTTCTTATTCTATTACTTATTTTCTTATTTTATATTATTACTTTAAGCTACATTTCTTAACAATAAAATACATTTAGAAAGTCTGGGCTTTAAAATTATACGCATAGCTAATAGAGAAAATGAATAGAAAATTAGGTGTCTACATTTAGAAGGATGATGTTTTTCTTTTCTTGTGTTTTTGGTGTACAAATTAATGAATTACCATTATTGACTTATTGTTAATAAACACGCAAGAAAATGCATTAACTGAGCTAAATTTAATATGTAACGATCCGATCGGTCGTTTTGAGCTCAAGCGCATCATTCAGCAGTTTGAAGCCATGAGCAGCTTCACTTCAGGTATTATGAAATGTACGCGGGGTCGGAATTGAATTTCTGGAAGTTCAGAGTCGATTTGGAAAGAGAATTCTCATTTCGGAAGATTTAAGTTGAAAGAATCGACTAAGATTGGATTTTTGAGTAAACGACCTCGGAATCGGGATTCGAAGATTCCAACAGGTTCGTATGATGATTTTGCACTTGTGCATATGCTCATATTTGGATTTGAAAGTCCGCAGGATATTTTAACGCATTTTGGCGAAAGTTGGAAAATAGAAGATTTTTCGAAAGTTTGACTGGGGAGTTGACTTTTTGATATCGGGATCAAAATTTTATTCTGAAAATTGGAACAGCTCTGTTATGTCATTTATGACTTGTGTGTAAAATTTGAGGTCAATCGGAATTGATTTGATAGGTTTCGACAATGAATGTAGAATTTGGAATTTGTTAGTTTTGAATAAGCTTGAATTGGGGTGCAATTCATGGTTTATTGTTGTTCAATGTAATTTGAGGCACTTACTAAGTTCGTGACATATTATGGGACTTGTTAGTATACATGGTTGGGATTCCATGGGGATCGGATGAGTTTCGGGGGAGTTTTTGGAAGAGTTTGGCGTTTTGAGCATAAGCATGTAATGATCCAAAGGTCCTTTTTTAGTTCTAGAGACCGAAACTTGATTTCGAGACTTCCGTGATTTTGATAATGAATTATAGGAGTGATATAGAAAGTTTGGTCTAATTTCATCAAATCGCGATTGAATTTTTAGTACAAAACATGAGTTAATTGTTTAACAAGCTAAATTGGTAATGAATTGAGTTTCGATTAAAAGAATAGGTTCGTATTATTATTTGTGACCCATAGGAACAAGAATCATCGAATTCTGAGTTCATATGATGGAGTTAGAGCATTTTTAGTAAAATTAAAAGCTGCTGAAATTTCTCGGCAGCTGCTGTGTTTTTCGCAAGTGCGTGAACAGTACCGCACCTGTGTGAATAGTCACCACAGGTGCGTGAATAGTAACCGCAGGTGCGTGAACAATAACCGCACCTGCATGAACAGTAACCACAGGTGCAAAACTACTGGACAGTGTATAAATCGAGCAGTCCGAGATTTTTTACTCATTTTTGGAGCTATGGTCGGATTAAAGCGATTTTTTAGGCGATTTTCACCATATGGATTGGGGTAAGTGTTTTATTCCCAAAAGTGATTATATTTACTGATTCCATGATTATTTTCATCAAGTATTAGTGAATCCAATGGAAGAGGAGAAAATTTGTAAACTTTTCAAAAACGAAAATTCTAGATTTGGAGGTCGATTCGTTATCAGAATTTGATAAAATTGGTATGGTTGAAATCGTATCGGAAAGGGTTATTGGATTTTATGAGATTTTTTGGAATCTGGGTACGTGGGCCTGAGGGCAATTTTGTCAACTCTTCAAGCGGAGTTAGGAATTTATCTAAATTGAATTATTGTGAGTATTAGATCCTATATTTTCTCATTTCTTTGCTAATTTTGGAGTGTTGCGCATCGATTTGAGTCGTCGAAAGGGCTTGAAAGCTGGTTATGGAACCTCGAAGCGAGAAGAGTCTCTTTTCTAACCTTATAAGAGGTAATTGTCCCTATAGGTAAATTAATTGGAATTGTGCTCCTATTTGTGGGGGCTACGTATGCACGAGGTGACGAGAGTCCGTGCGTAGCTACTATTATGTTTAAGTCCGGGTAGTCTAGGAACCAAAAGCATGCTATACTTAGAATATTTGTAATCTTATTGACAGTTTGAATTGCTTAAATCACATCGAATTAGTAAATAAATTTCTAAAAAGATTAAACTTCATTTTCTTGAATTGTTAAAAGAGAATTGGCTTTTCCTTGGATAATTGTTCCCTGATGAATTCTTGATTGACTGATTGCTGTGTTTATTTATATTTGACCGCGTTGCATGTATGATTCGCGAGCGGATTAATAGATGCATCTATGGTTCATGCTATTCGACCCTCTGACAGTGTACAGTTTATATATTATTGGATCAGGCCGTACCTCCTCGACATGATTTGCGCATGCTTGCATTGCTTGCCTTGGGATTTGTAGATATTGATATTTGCTCTCCCTGACTTGAGAATAAATGCATAAATGATGAAAAGGAATTTGGAAATTTCCAATAAAAGAAAGAATTGTTTACTTGCTTCATTCTATTGAATTACGATCCTATTATAAAAATCCTCGATTTATTATATTATGGACGTATCATTATTGGACCACTAGTAAGTGTCAAAGTCGACCTCTCGTCTCTACTTCTTCGAGATTAGATGGGATACTTACTGGGTACATGTTATTTTTGTACTCATGCTATACTTGCTGTGCATTTTTGTTGCACAGACACATGTATTCCTAGTGGCCTACTAGGCATATCAGCATGGATGATACGGGGACTAAGTGAACTGCATTTATCGAGGCGACCCGCAGCCAGTATAGTCTCTTTCAGCGATGTATTTACTTTCTGTACAATTTGTATTCCGGACAGTTATTGTACTTTATTTGATTCCTTAGTAATTGTTCATACACTTGTGACACCGGGTTCTGGGATGTCTATGGGAGTAGTCAGTATTTTGAAATTATTAAAGATATCATTATTTATTCAGTGAAATTTATTCTTTATTGTTTAAATGTATAAAAGAAGTGAATTCAAAAATATCTAAAATGAAAAATTACGAGTTATTTAGTATTGGCTTGCCTGACAATGGTATCTGGCGCCATCACGACCCTTAGTGGATTTTGGGTCGTGACAACATGGTATCAGAGCACTAGGTTCACTCTGGTCTCACGAGTCATGAACAAGTCTAGTAGAGTCCTGTGGATCGGTATGGAGATGTCTGTACTTATTTTCGAGAGGCTACAAGGCTATTAGGAGCACTTCCCATCTTGATTCCTCATCGTGCGATTTGATTCCTTTGAGGCTTATGCCTTTGTTTATTTCCTACTCAATCTTATGCGATATGAAATGCTTGTTATATCGATCAAGAATTGAGAAATCGTAATGGTACTATAGATATGGTGCGGGATGTTCCTCCCTACATATTTGATTGGGCTATTGTCGTCGCCTTTGAGAAGGTCGTTATGTCGTTTCTGCTCAGTATCAGTATTACCTAAGGTTTTGAGATTTGGCATTAATTATTATGATGATTCGTGTGTCGCTATCACACAGTATTGGTGTAATGGTAGGATGTTTGTCTATGCGTCGAAGCAGTGAATGCCTTGGAAAGATGTTTACTCAGTGCATGATTTAGAGATTCAGTATTTTTCCCGGCAGGGGAAAAGCAATCGGGCTAAGAATGTTCAGATTTGGGTTGATGGAGTAACGAGGCTTGGTATGTCCGAGCGTGGTGGAGTTTTCATCTGTGATGAGATATCATTGTCCTTGTTGAATATACTAAGCTCGCCGGTGTTGAGACCTTGTACAATTCGCCCTTAAGGCAGGATATTGCAAAATAGTATTGGAGAAGCGGCTGTCAGAGATCGCGAGGTGTGGTGCTTCAGGATTGAATGCGTATTTCTAATATCGACGGCTCGAGAGAGATAATTCTTTGGAAAGGTTTAAAAGCTAGTAGCGGTCTATTGGTTCAAGTTCTACCGAGATAGATTTTGATCTAAGGCATTAGCTTAGCAACAAAGGATGAGGAAGGACGTGTGGAAAGTGTCACGCGGTGGTTAAACTTCTAGAAGGCCAGGTGTAAGAAGTGGAGATCGAGTAGTTTCTTAAAAAGGCGAGTCTGCCCAAAGTGGGAGAGTAGCAGAGTAGTATGTGGATTCAATGGCAGGATAACTACACCATTGAGGAAAGTTTGGAGTGATTTGGGGAGTTTTAGTAGATAGTGGTTGGGTCTACGGACTTAATTTGAAATATCGGCTATTATTCGGCGGGATATTTGATATGACAGAAAGGAGCTGCTTGATATGAAGGAGGATACAATATAACTTTGAATTGGAAGATATTGTCGCACATTTTGTTGTTGTCCACAAAGAGTGAATGGACTTGTACAACTGGTGAATGAGCACGGGCTCAAGTGGGTTATCTCCGGTGAGCAGGTCAGCAGTCGCATGGTTGGTGAAGCTCCTGCAAAGGATTTTACTGGCTATCCGGTAAGAGGTATAATATATGAATGTTGCTAGAGATTCAGAGTGTTCATGAAATGCTAATGGAAGGATTTCGAGGAATCTGGTGGTTTAATTGGGCAAGGTTATGTCAATAAGAGATAAAGAATCTTAGTGGGTTCCAAAGTTGTGTAATTGTTGCTTCAAGCTAAGTGGGAGAGCCTCACTGCCTACAGTTGGACTGCATGGTCGTCTATTTATGAGATTTTCGGTCATTAGCATATTGATGGGCTATTTCAGCTAAGGGAAAAAGAACATAAGAAGTAATTTGAGCAAAGGAATTGTTAAGGGTGTGCTAGGGCTGGCCTCATTGGCTTATGTTCAGAGTTGGGGAAGGATTTAGGATTTATGACTTTTGTAGATACGGGTTTCACAGAAAGTGATTCGGCCGGGTGCTTTCTCGAGAGGGTATTCATGTGCTAGAAGATTCGTGGAGTTGATTATATTCGGGACCAAATTTGAGTGGGTGGCTCTCAACCACGGTCCTAGTGGATTCAAAAGTTAAAGTGTGGTATCTAATGATTTCGAGCCTATAAGTATGGTCAAGAATCGAGCTTTTATAGAAGATTATGATAAGAGGCTCGGAGTGTTCTATGATATTTTCGTCTTGTAGTGTAGCATTGGGAGGAAAATAAGAAAAAGACTTCAGATTTGTAGAGGAATTATCAGAATGGGTGTATCAGTTGAAGATGCGAATGTACGAGCAAGGGGGGTATGAAACGGTTCGTGGGCTTGGAGACAATATGGTCTCGAGGAATGGAGTCTCTCAAGATGAGTGCAGATTCAGGTTAGTGATGTAAGGAATGGAGCTATTATTATCTCTAAGACAAGTTAAGGATGGATTAGAAGAAGATAGATTGGTTAGCCATGGTTGAATTGGCATAGTGATAGCGGTTCGTGCGAGGCTCGATGACAGCCGTAATTGATTTTATTTGGAAGTGTTCAAGTATTATGGCCTTGTTATGTGTACGCGGATCCCATAAAGATCATGGTGGTTTAGAACACTACTTGAGGATTTGAATGATCTGCGGTTATGAGAATTCACTCGCATGTTGCTATGGTTCTCTTGGAATGAGTTAAGTAAAAAGTTTCTATGTGATGAAGTGTTTACCCTAATAGTGGTGCATGAGTTATGATGAAATTATTGTATTATTGCATGGCTTGTTAGGTACAGTGAACGGTATGAAATTTAAAGGTGAGGATCAAAGTTGTTGTTTGGCGTTTGATGAGGATGTCACGAGCTCGGATGAGCAGGAAGGGGATTTGGATATTTGGAGTAAGTTGGTATTGTCTTCAGCGTCACCTGAGGTCGGCATTTTGTGTCGGAGGTTTTGCATCTTGGTTACGGATTCTTGATATACTTACAACATTAATGTGACATGTAGTCACTTAATTGATTGGAAATTTAAACAAAGTGTGAAGGTTGTGGTAATATCATTAATTTAAGAATTTATGCCTGAAGGGCACTTGGTTTATTGGGTTGTGGACTGTGGAGGTTTACTCCGGTGATGATGGTTGTTCTTATGATTCACGGGAAAGGAGAATTATTATGGACCCAGGAAAGATTATAGGCCTAGGTCGGTACGATCAAAATCGGCTTGAGGTCTGTGAATGGATTTAAATATGAACATGGGCCCTATGCCAGGCCGAATGTGTTCATTTTGGCATAGCGCTCTTTATGGAGGAGTATTCGAACATTGGATGTTATTTCGTCGTCGGCTATTTCATGTAATGTTATATTGTGACATGTGAGTTGCGAAACGGCTTGATAAATTTCTCATGTGTTGAGGTTCCGTGTAGCGATGGTGTTATGTGAGCAGGATGGCCCTTGAGATTCAGATCATATATCACACTTCAGTTGTGCTTTAGTCTTGTAGCTTATGGTGCTACCTGTCTCCTCAGGGATAGTATTATGCATTTAGCGTGCTTGTGACCGATATTAAGTATTTAGTAGTAATGAGAAATTTAACTCGGTGTGTACCCCCTTATGTGAATTTTATGTGTGGATCGGGTGGCACGCCGCCATGGATATGTTGTTTGGATCAGGTTGCACGCCGCAACAGTATAATGTTGAGTGCAGTTTTCTATATTCTATTTATGTGTTTTGTTTCTCATTTCTTCCGAACATTGGGTAGTCCCTTCCAGAGTTCGTTTTCTTTATGTATCATGTTCGAATTGGTAGCCTATTAGCACGTTGTGGTAGCATATGAGACTTTTGGTCATGATTGGGGTGGCTTGTTTCCTGAGCAGTATGTACTAGGTGAGACAAGGTTATTGGATCTAGGATCAGTGCGATAAGATTATATGAAGTATAATAAAGAGCAAATATCATTATTTGGTTTAGAATAAGGTAGAGATACTCGTCAGGAGTATAGACCCAACGGTTTGTCAACTCGGCATTTGGTTATGAATTATTCAGGTCCCTTCTGTCGTTGTATTGCGAGAGTGGGAGCAAAACCTATATATATCATGAGGTGCATCGGGAGCATCAGATTCGTGGAATTTCAGCTATTATGATCAGAGAATGCTATTATGGTCCAGTGAACGATGTGGTGCATGGTGTGAACTTAGCAAAGGTATGAAATCGTGTATCGGTGCATCGTGTGGTGATTTGTACAGTGTTCATATGTTGAAAGCAGGCCTGGCAGAGAATTTCGGATATTGAAATTGGGCTCTAAGGCTTATTTGCCTAAATGAAAGAGGTTATCTTTAGATTTGATCGAGCTAATGTGCCCGATTGAGTAGTGATAGCACGGGTAGGTGCACAAGGTGTTAAACAGTGATTTCAGATAGCTCCAACGCAGTTCTCAGCACGTTCGAGGATGAACGTATGTTTAAGTGGGAGAGAATGTAACGACCTGACCGGTCATTTTGAGCTCGAGCGCGTCATTCAGTAGTTTGAATCCATGAGCAGCTTCACTTCAGGTATTATGACATGTACGCGGGGTCGAAATGGAATTTCGGGAAGTTCAGAGTCGATTTGGAAAGAGAATTCTCATTTCGGAAGCTTTAAGTTGGAAGAATCGACTAAGATTGGATTTTCAGTAAACGACCTCGAAATTGGGATTCGAAGGTTCCAGTAGGTTCGTATGATGATTTTGGACTTGGGCATATGCTCGGATTTAGATTTTGAAGTCCATAGGATATTTCAACGCATTTTGACGAAAGTTAAAAAATAGAAGATTTTGGAAAGTTTGACTGGGGAGTTGACTTTTTGATATCGAGATCAAAATTTGATTCTAAAAATTGGAACATATCTGTTATATTATTTATGACTTGTATATAAAATTGAGGTCAATCAGAATTGATTTGATAGGTTACGACATCAAATGTAGAATTTGGAATTTGTTAGTTTTGAATAAGCTTGAATTGGGGTGATGTTCATGTTTTACTGTTGTTCAATGTAATTTGAGGCACTGACTAAGTTTGTGTCATGTTATGGGACTTGTTAGTATACTTGGTTGGGATCCCATGGGGATCGGTTGAGTTTCGGAGGAGTTTTTGGAAGAGTTCGGCGTTTTGAGCATAAGCGTGTAATGATCCAAAGGTCCATTTTTAGTTCTAGAGATCGAAACTCGATTTTGAGACTTCCGAGATTTTGATAACGAATTATAGGAGTGATCTGAAAAGTTTGGTCTAATTTCATCAAGTCGCAATTGAGTTTTTAGCGCAAAACATGAGTTAATTGTTTAACGAGCGAAATTGGTATCACATTAAGTAAATGAGCTCAGAATTGAGTTTCAATTGAAGGAATAGGTTCGTATTATTTTGTGACTCATAGAAACAAGAATCGTCGAATTCCAAGTTCGTATGATGGAGTTAGAGTATTTTTAGTGAAATTAATGTATAGTTTACTTGAGAATAAATGTATAAATGATGAAAAAGAATTTAGGAATTTCCTATAAAATAAAGAATTGTTTACTTGCTTCATTCTATTTAATTACAATCATGTTATAAAAATCCTCGATTTATTATATTATGGACGTGTCATTATTGGACCACTAGTAAATGTCAAAGTAGACCTCTCGTCTATACTTCTTCGAGATTAGACGGGATACTTATTGGGTACACGTTGTTTTTGTACTCATGCTACACTTGTTGTGCATTTTTGTCGCACAGACATATGTATTCCTAGTGGCCTACTAGGTATAGCAGCATGGATGATACGGGGACTAATTGAGCTGCATTTCTCGAGGCGACCCGCAGCCAGTATAGCCTCTTTCAATGATGTATTTACTTTCTGTCCAATTTGTATTCCGGACAGTTATTATACTTTATTCGATTCCTTAGTAATTGCTCATGCACTTGTGACACCGGGTTCTGAGATGTCTATGAGAGTAGTCAGTATTTTGAAATTGTTAAAGATGTCATTATTTATTCAGTGAAATTTATTCTTTATTGTTTAAATATATAAAAGAAGTGAATTCATAAATATCTAAAATGAGAAATTACTAGTTATTTAGTGTTGGCTTGCCTGACAATGGTGTCTGACGCCATCACGTCCCTTAGGGGATTTTAGGTCGTCACATAATACTTCATTTTCTTGTAAAAGAAAATTGGAGAACTTTTTTCTCAAGAATGCAAAGACCAAAGACAAAAATAATGGATCTTGGAGAGAAAACCGGACAAATAAATATGTCAGTTGAAAATTTAATAAAATTTGTAAGCAATTTGACACCATAAAAAAGGCCAAATATATAAACAGACCTCTAAACTTGTCACAAGTTTTCACTTAGACACTTTAACTAAGCTTGTGACCTATTGGCCACTCCATGTCTATGTAAAATGGACCGATTAAACACTTCACGAACAATCATCAAACAAAATAAAACGCGTGATTATCAAACGCACTGACATGGCAAAATGTCAAATAAAACTACGGAAAAGGGTCATAAATGCCCTTAACCTATTAGAAATAACTCAAAAATGCCCTTCATCCACCTTTTGGCCCAAAAATGTCATTAACGTTTCGAAAAATGGTCATAAATTTCCTTAACCTATTAGAAATGGCTCAAAAATGTCCCACATCCACCTTTTGGCCCAAAAATGCCATTAGTTTTCTTTAGTATCAAAACTGCCCCTTGACCTAACACACAACAACAATTGACTGTGTGGGACTTTTTGCAAATTCAAGTGGCACTTTTTGATTGGTCAATATTAAACAACTTTAGCTTTTGTCATTAAAGTGTGTCATGATCTGTATTTTAACCCAAAAATCGTAGCTTTTCAGTTGTTATAATACAAGTAGTTAACTTTAAGATAGCAATTTTAGAAATGTTAAAATATAATAGAATTTTTTCCGAATAAATGAAACCAATTTTTAGGTAAAGAAATCATACAACCATGTCAATTAATACCTACACCAAAAGAAGCAGTTTTTTTTACACATCAAAAACTAAAATTATGATAATAAACTTGAAGAAACGAAAAGAAAAATTTAAGGAACCGGAAGAGAAAAGAAAGAGTTGAAGAACCCTATTAGAATATGTGTATTGGGCCTAATTATTGACTCAAAAATTTCAGTTTTTGTTGTGTAAAATAATGCCATTAACGTTTTCTTTAGAATCAAACTGCCCCTTGAACTAACAGACAACAACAGCTGACTGTGTGGGACTTTTTGCAAATCTATGTGGCACTTTTTGATTGGTCAACATTAAAAAAAAATTAATTAGACCAACACACATATTCCAATAGGGTTCTTCAACTCTTTCTTTTCTCTTCCAGTTCCTTAAATTTTTCTTTTCGTTTCTTCAAGTTTATTATCATAATTTCAGTTTTGCTGTGTAAAAAAACTGCTTCTTCTGGTTTAAGTATTAATTGACATGGTTGTATGCTTTCTTTATCTAAAAATTGGTTCCATTTATTCGGCTAAAATTCTATTATATGTTAATATTTCTAAAGTTGTTATTTTAAAGTTAACTACATGTATTATAACAACTGAAAAGCTACAATTTTTGGGGTTAAATACAGATCTTGACACACTTTAATGACAAAAACTAAAGTTGTTTAATATTTACCAATCAAAAAGTGTCACGTGAATTTGTAAAAAGTCCCACACAGTCAACTGTTATTGTGTGTTAGGTCAAGGGGCAGTTTTGATACTAAAGAAAACTTAATGGCATTTTTGGGCCAAAATGTGGATGATGAGCATTCTTGAGCCATTTCTAATAGGTTAATGATATTTATGACCCTTTTCCGAAACGTTAATGATATTTTTGGGCCAAAAGAAGAATGAAGGGCATATTTGAGTCATTTCCAATAGGATAAGGGCATTTACGACCCTTCTTTTCCGAACCTTATAAATTATGATCTAATATATCATATTGACTTAATAAATATTAGTTGTATTTTATTATTTAATATAGTGTACAGAAATATAACACAATCTATACATAATTAAAGGATACACATCATACAGTAATGAAATAAAAAATTTGATCATTTTTATTTTTGTTATTGAATTAGCAAGTACTTAGAACTATTGATAATTTTCTTGAGTGTTATCTATTTATCTTTTAATTTTTAATTTATTTAAAATATAAATATCATGAAATTATCTCTATCCCCCTATTTTCGTACATTACTTTCTACTGTAATACTTATTTGATTAGTTTT
>MU784851.1:61212-76721 GCA_026770625.1 Nicotiana glauca | reverse complement strand
AAAAGCAGTAGGGTTATTAGCAAATAGGGTTTAGTATCAGGGGTGGTTTGGGAACATAAAATGGCTTAATGGGTAATTCCGGTAAAGTTTCAGGGGTATCACAGGCATTAAAAAGGGTAGTTTAACAATTTCAGAATGCAAGTGAGGGTAGAATAGGTATTTCAAAGGATTAGGAACATGGTAGAAGCAATTAGAACCTTCTAGGTTAGGGCATTAGCATAATTTTTAATAAATAGGTGTAGTAACTTGTTTAACAAATTAAAAAATGAGGGACTATTAGATAAATTCTGATTTTAAATTTCCCTCCAAATTCAAAATCTATAAATAGGCAACTTCAGCCTTAATTCACAAGCTTTTGGAACCTTAAAAAATTTCTGAAAGCATTTTACAAGTTTGGAAGCTCCCTCGAAAAATTCCTTCCTGGAAAAATTCTTTCTCATCTTTCAAATTTAAAAATTTTTTGAGTTTAAACTTTACAAATCTAGAAACATAGAAAAATCCCTGAAAACAAAAAGAAAACTACTGTTCCATTGGATATTTTGGGCTTAATTTCAAATTTCAGTGCGTGATTTTGAGTTCTATAGCTCAATTTTAGTCAACTGAACTGGTGTACAAGTTTACTGCTGGATAATTTTGATTTCTTAGCTGATTTCAATCCTATTTGTTGATGTGGTGATACTGCTGTTTGATTTGGCTGCTGACTTACCTATTCCCCTCTCATTACATCTCAAATTCAGGTACATACTCGAATCCAAATGGATGTAACTTGCTAAGACGAAATCTGAGTTGCTGGAGAAATAGCCTATAATACGTTCATAATTAGTTACATTTGATTTGTTTAGTTGCATTTGTGTTGTTTCAATACAGATTCTGTAGTATTGTTCTTATATTTGAAATGGTTGAGTTTTACTAGAATTAGAATTTATGTAACTGAGTATTGTATCGGGTTGACTGTATAAAGTTATTGTTAGACTCAAAATTGGACTGTAATAAGGTTTAATTTTCGTGGTTTGGTTAGTTAATCTGTGATCTATGCAAATAGATCCAGCAATCAACAGTTCGTTTTTTTTTGTGTGTGTTAGTTCAGGGTTTGGGATTTTTGTCTGTATCTTTTGCTAGAAATTAAGTAAAGTTTGTTGATATTTAAACAGATTAAGAAATGATTTCAGAACTTCCTGTCAATGTTTATAAGACTTTGTTTACTAATAGGATAAGTTGACGATTCAGTTATTAGTCTCTCTTACAACTCTTGTTTTTAAATTAGTATTACACTAATCCATAGTTCACCATCAACTAGGACAATAAGTGCTATTACCTGGTTGTAAATATGATAGTCTATCCCATGGCTGACCCATATACATTATAAAATTGCATGACCTTACCTTATGCTCCTAAATCATCTTTGCCTACTAATAGTTTGATTCATGTTTATACTGTCACATTTGGAATAGTCTGAAACTATTGCAGCATACTATCGTTTCTCTTTTTTGAGCTAAAATTTGTTTTGGTAAGAGGCTCAAAAGCCTACTTCCAATGGATTGAGATTCATCTCAACAGATGCATGCTCAGGTCCAGTTATTAATTATATCTTCGATCAAGCCTGAGCCAAAATTTGTGGCTGACCATGTTTTGGTTTGAGCCAGCGTAATTCCTCTTTGAAAATCCATGTTTGAGCTCATTGGTGATAAATCAATCGATAGCAAAATTAATTAGTGCTTTTCCTTCAATTTAGGTACAAAACTAATAGAAAATTTAGTCACTTTAGGCATGACCTTTAAATAAAAATGATGAGATGAGCCTCGCCAAACGAAGCATATAAATGCGGGGCCCTCAAATAAATTGTTATGAAAATCTTAGATTTGGAAGGACCGTTTAGCGAATTTCACGGTCTTTCCCAAAATTAACAAAGACGTAGATACTTTAGGCACAATTTGTAATAATATTACCTTCTTAATACGGGTGCACATTTATGTGACCCAAATCCGAGTCTCAATAAAGTCGAAATGTGTTAAAAGCCACGGGCATACTGGTACGGCGTGGTCTGAAATACATTTTCACGACGTTACAATTCTTGTAAAATTAAATAATAAAGCGGAGTATTATAAAGGCACATAAAAATAGAACATATATTAAAATCAGATAAAATCAAATACAACAGTTGAGCGACCGTGCTAGAACCACGGAATCCGGGAGTGCCTAACACCTTCTTCCGGGTTAACAGAATTCCTTATCCGGATTTCTGGTTCACGGATTGTTAACAGAGTCAAAACTTTCCTCGGTTCGGGATTAATGCGGTGACTTGGGACACCATTATTCTCCCAAGTGGCGACTCTGAAATTAAATAAATAAATCCCGTTCTGACTGTCCTTAAATTGAAAAAACTCCTTCCTTTTTATTATATCCCTTCACGGGGTGTAGTAAATAGGCTCCCGCAGCGTAAAAAAGGAGGAGTGACAGTTGGAGCCTCCCAAACCTCTCGAGGCGACGATGCTCGTCCTCGGGCACAACTGGAACCCTGAACTCCTGCACTGGAGCAACTAGCTGAGCTGGAGGTGCCTCTGGAGTCTGTAATCCCTGCACTACCTGCTCAGGTGTACGAGCAGCGGGGGTCTGATAGCCTCCCCCGGCCTATGAAGTAGCTGATGCTGCTGTGGTGGCTGAAACCACCTAAGCCAGCCCCGTACAGACTGCCAATATCTGCAACTTTTACAAGCTAGAA
Organism: Nicotiana glauca; assembly: GCA_026770625.1. NCBI lineage: Eukaryota > Viridiplantae > Streptophyta > Magnoliopsida > Solanales > Solanaceae > Nicotiana > Nicotiana glauca. Next base: position 74,002 of record MU784851.1, on the reverse strand, counting down.
TTAGTCCGTTTGACCATCCGAAACTCACCCGAGGCCCCCGGGACCTCACCTAAAAGTACCAACACATCCAATAACATCATTCAAACTTGCTCCAATCATCAAAACACATTTAGCAACGCTAAAATCATCAATTCTCACTGAATTCAAGCCTAAGTTTCTCAAAAACTTCCAAAATACGCAATTGATGAAAAACCCGACCAAAACACCTCCGAGTCACCTGAAATTTTGCACACACATCCAAAATCACCTAACGAAGCTACAACAACTCTGGAAATTCCATTCCAACCCTCAGATCAAAATCTCACCTATCAATCGAAATTTGCCAAAATACTAACTTCGCCAATTCAAGCCTAATTCTACACCGGACCTCCAAAATCAATTCCGATCACAGTCTTAAGTCACAAATCAACCCCCGAAGCTAACCAAATCACTAAAAATAGCATCCGAGCCCTCTAACTCAACAGTCAACATTCGGTTGACTTTTCCAAAATAAGCCTTCCTTAAAGAGACTAAGTATCTCATTTCCTACCAAAACGAATCCAATTTAACTCGATCACATCAAATACCGATAATGAAGCATAGAGAAACATAAGATGGGGAAATGGGGCGGTAACTCACGTGGCGACAGGTCGGGTCGTCACAACCCACGTGCCCGGATTCCGGAAATCTTTTGAAGAATATTGTTACCCATAACCTAAGGATCAAGAATATATGATTTTTACTCCATTCCCTAACAATTTTTGAGGTTAAATCTTGTTTTTACCAAATTCTAGGTTTTTCATCTAAAACCCTTGATTTTCCCTAATTTTCACATGTTAATCTACCCATAATCTATGCATTTAACTTAAGATGCATAGAAATTACTTACCTCTTTGATGATGACGGAATCCCTCCTCAAATGCTCTCAAAAATCGCCTAAGGTCAAGTGGGAAATAGGCTAAGTTTTGGAATAAAAACCACAGTTCCAGACACAAAAGTCACATTTGCGACTCTAGGCTCGCAATTGCGATGTCGCATTTGCGACAAAAGCTTCACAAATGCGAAGCCTAGCCTACCCCTGCCCTTGTCACATTTGCGACACAAATCTTCGCAATTGCGAAGATCACTGCCTCGCAATTCCCATCCCCCATTTCGCAATTGCAAACTTTCCCCCCAACGCCCAGGCTCGCACATGCAAGGTCACATTTGCGACCCAACAATCGCACCAGCAATGCGATCATACCAGCACCAGCAATCCTATTTCTTAGCAAATCACTCCGAAGCTATCCCGAATCTCACCCGAGCTCTCGGGGCTTCAAACCAAACACCCACACAAGTCCAAAAACATAACACGAACTTGTTCGAAGCCTCAAATCATATCAAACAATGCTTAATCATGATTCGACCTCCAATCCAAGCTTAATAAACTTTATAATTCCAAACTTTTATTTTCTATGTTTAAACCTATCAAATCACGTCCGATTAAACCCAAATTTTGCAGGCAAGTCATATTTGACATTATGGACCTACTCCAACTTTCGGAATCAGATTCCGACCCCGATATCAAAAAGTCCACTTCCTGTCAAACTTCTCAAAACCCTTCAATTTCTATCTTTTGCCAAATGACTTCAAAATTATCCATGGACCTCCGAATTCACTTCCGATCGCGTTCTCAACTCCAGAATCACCATACAGAGCTATTCACAGACTCGGAATCCCAAACGGACATCGATAACACTGAAATGCACTTCAAGCCAAACTTATGAAATTTCTTCCAAAATGCTAACTTCCACAATAGGTGCCAAAATGCTCCCGGATTATCCAAAACCCAAATCGGGCATACGCCCGAGTCAGAAATCATCATACGAACCTACTGGAACCTTCAGATCCCGATTCCGAGGTCGTTTACTCAAAAATCCCATCCTAGTTAATTATTTCAACTTTAAGCTTCCAAAATGAGAATTCGCTTCCCAAATCAACTTTGAACTTCCCGAAATTCGATTCCGACCGCGTGTACAAGTCATAAGACCTGAAATGAAGCTGCTCATGGTCTCTAACTACTGAACGACACGCTAGAGCTCAAAATGATCGGTCGGGTGGTTACATTCTCTCCCACTTAAGCATACGTTCATCCTCGAACGTGCTGAGGACTACACTGAAGTAGTCTAAAATCACTGTTTAACTTCTCATGCACCTTCCCGTGCTATCACAACTCAGTTGAGCACATCAACTCGATCAAATCTAAGGATATTCCCTTTTATTCAAGCAAATAGGCCTTGGAGCCCAATTCCAACATTCGAAATTCTATGCACGACCTGTTTCCAATATACGATCACCATATCAATCACTACACACTGTAGCTAAACATGACTGAATACCTTAGCTGAATTCACGCCTTGCATCACTTTACTCACCGGACCATAATAACATTTTCTGATCAACTTAGTCGAAATCCAACTAATCTGATGCTCCCATTGCACCCCATGACATACTCAGGTCTTACTCTAACTCTTATAATGCCACCACAACGGAAGAGATGTGCAGAAATTCATAATCAACTGCCGAGTCAACTGATCATTGAGTCTATACTTCTAACAAGAAACATTACCTCATTCTGAACCAAATAATGATCTTTGCTCCTTAATATATTTCATGTAATCAGATTGCACTGATCCTAAATCAAATAATCTCGTCTCACCCAGTATGAACTGCTCCGGCAATAATCCACCCCGACATGACCAAAAGTCTCATATGATTCCACAATGTGCCAACATGCTACCAATTTGAATGCGATACAAAAAGGAAAACAAACTCTGGAAGGAATTACCTAACTCACGCACTAATATGGACTTTCCTTAGAAAATATGAAGCAAGGCATATAAAAAAAATAGCATATAGAAAATAACACTCAACATCACACCGTTGCGGTGCGTAACCCGATCCAGATTACATACCCATGGCGGCGTGCCACCCGATCCACAAATAGATCTCACATAAGGAGATGCACGCCGATCTGAATTTGCTCACTACAACAAAATACCGAATATCGGTCATAAGCATGCTAAGTGCATAATAACATCCCTGAGGGAAAATCTAGCACTATAAGCTACAAAACTCAAGCACAACTGAGGTGTGATATACAATCTGAATCTCAAGAGCCAATTTGCTCATATAACATCATCTTTATGTGGATAATCAACACATAAGCAATTTCTCAAGTCGTCCCACAACTCACACGATGCAATGTATCGCTGCCTGAAATTTCTGACAATGAGATTACACCCTGACTACTCCCCCTTAAGGAGAACATTACTTAAATGAACACGTTTGGCCTGATATAGAGCCTATATTCACATTTGAATCTATCTACCGACCTCAAGCTGATTCTGGTCACACTGACTAGCCTAATAACCTTTCCAAGGTTCATAATAACTCTCATTTCTTTTATAACACATAAGAACAACCATCATAACCGGAGAAATCCTCCACAGTCCACAACTTAATAGACTGAGTGCCCTCTAGGCACGTATTCTCAAATCAACGATATTATCACAACCTTCATGTTTGGTTTAAGTCTTTAATCAATCAAGTGACTACATGCCACACTCATACAATCTTCTTGTGGGACACACTCCCACAACCTATCAAAACAAATAGCTGGGTCGCGCCTCCAAACCACCAGCTATACTAACGTCGAAAAGTGACCCAGAATCATTAACCATGATGCAAGCCTTCTTTACAAAATGCCGATCTCAGGTGACACTGACGACAATACCGACTTACTTTAAACATCAAAACTCCTTTCCTGCTCATCCGAGCTCGTGACATCCTTGTCCACACTGAACTGTTACCTAGATCTCCACTTCAAATTCCATAACACTCACTGCACCCAACATGCCAATATACGGTAGAACACGCTTTCCGTCAAGGCTTTGGAACCACTATTAGGTCAACACCTCATCATATAAAACTTTCCGCTTAACTCACTACAAGAGAACCATGGCAGCACACAGGTGAACTCTCATGATCATAGAATATGAAGATCTCTAAGTAGTGGTCCAGGACACCATAGCCCTTCTGGGATCCATCTACACATAGCAGACCATAATAGAAGAATGCTTCTGAATAACATCAATTACGACGCTCGACAAGCCTCACACACATCATCACGATTCACTTGCATAACTTGATCACGCTAAAAGAACTGATCATTACTAGCAACATGCCAATTAACTATGGCTAGCCAATCCCTCTTCTTCCAATTTGTCCTTGATTGCCATAAAATAATGATAACCCTATTCAACACTTAACACACTCCATCTGCACTCTCCCCGACTGACACTGAATCACGAGACGATATTGTCTCAAATCCCACGAACCATTTCGTACCTCCCAATTGCTACATCACAAATCAAAACATCATGGAACATTCGGTGCCTCTTCTCATAGGCTGCTATCAACCTTGATTCTTAACCGTACCCACAGGCTCGAAATCATTAGGCATCACACTTTGTCCTTTGAATTCACTAGGACTGTTGTTGAGAGCCACCCGCTCCGACTTGGCCCCGAATATAGTCAATTCCATAAATTTTCTAGAATCTAAATATCCCATTGGTGAAGCACCTGCCAGAATCACTTCCCTTGGAACCCGCATCTTTATAAAGCACCATCCTGAATCCTTCCCCAAGTCTGAACATGGGCCAATAAGGCCAACGATAGCCTACCTTTAATAATATTTTTGCTCAAATTACGACTTATGGTCTTTTCCCGTAGCTGAAATAGCCCATCGATATGCTAATAACTAGAAAGCTCGCAAGTAGCTAACCATGCATCCCAATCATAAGCGGTGGGACTCTCCCACTTAGCTTGAAGCCATTATTTCACAAATCTAGAATTCACCCGTCCTCTTTATCTCTTATTGACGTAACCTTGCGCAATCAACTGCCAAAATTCTTAAAATCTTTATGTAAAAACCCCTGTTTATATTCTGAATCATCAAACACATTTGCACAACCGATCTCTTTGCTATATAACCGATAGAATACTTCACAGAAGCTTTGCCAACCACGTGACCGCTAACCTATAGAAATAAATTTTCGATATCTTTCGATGTTGCTGCACAGGGTACAATCACCATGACATCAATAACCCATCCTGAGTCCGAGCTAACCCTCTAGCTGCATAAGTCATTTCACCCCCCGTGGACATCAATTAAATGTGCGGCAATATCCCTCCCATTCAAGTTATGTTCATCCTCCTTCATTTCAAGCAGCTCCTTTCCGTTATACCAAGTCTCCTGCCGCATAATAACCCAATGCTTCATATTAAATTCATAGACCCAATCACCTATCACTAACATTCTCAATTCACTCCAGACTCTCCTTAAAGTACATGGTCATCCCACTGCAATGCCCATATGCAACTCCGCCGCTCTCCCACTTTGGCGGGACTCATCCCTTCAATCGACCACTCGACCTTGGCCTCTTATACTCATCCTTCTAAAAATTTTAGCCACCGCTTGGCGCTTCTCTAATGTCCTTCCTCATACTTTGCTGCTCAATTTCTGTCTTAAATAAAATCTATCTTCATGGCACTTGAACCCACAATTGCTGCTAACTTTAAACCTTTCTGAAGGTCATCTTTCTCGAACCGTCAATATTAGAAATACTGATTCAATCTTAAACCATCGCACCCTGCGATATCTGACTGTTGTATCTCCAATAATATTTCACAATATCTTGCCCTAAAGGCGAATTGTAGCAAATCATAACACCGACAAACTTAGTACGTTCAATTAGGACAGTGACACCCCATCATCGAAGAAAGCTCCACCACGCTTGAAAATACCAAGTCTCATTACTTCCACCAGCCCACATCTGACCATCCTTAGTCCGATTGCCATTCCCCTGCCGGGAATAAAATACTGAATCTCTTGATTATGCACTGAGTAAACCTCCCTTCATGTCATTCACTACCACGGCACGTAGGCAAATATCCTACCATCATATAACTACTGCGGAACAATCGTTCATAAGCATCATCGCAACCTGTGCCTAGCCTCAGAGCTCTCAGAAGTACCGCTACAGGGCTGAAACAATAAAATATTCTTCCATAAAGCGATGACAATAATCCGATCAGCTATGTTGGGAGAAACATCCCGTGCCACATCTGTAGTACCATTACAGTCCTTAAATTTTTGATTTATAACAAGCGGTTCGCATCGCGTAAGGTTGAGTAGGAATGAATTAAAGGCATACGCCTCCAAGGATCAAATCACACGATAAGGAATCAAGAAGGGAAGTACTCCTAGCAGTCCTGCAGCCTCCCGAGGATAAGTACAAATGTCTCTGTACCGATCCGCGAGACTCTACTAGACTCGCTCATGACTCGTGAGACCATAGGAATCTAGTGCTCTGATACCATGTTGTCACGACCCAAAATCCACTAAGGGTCATGGTGGCGCCGGACACCGCTTTCAGGCAGGCCAACCAAAATACTTAATTACATTCCAATTTTTGTATTGTCTAAAATCATTTTTCTTTATACATTAAATAACGAATAATAAAATTTACAGAAATAACCACGAAGTCATTAACAAAAACTTAACATTCAATAATCTAAAAATCCTCCTAGAACCCGGTGTCACAAGTGCATGAGCAATTTCTAAGAATTAATGTAATACAACAATTGCCCGAAATACAATATTGGAAAGAAATAAATATAGAAAACTGAAAGAGACTCTGCTGGCTGCGGGTCGCCTCGAGAAGTGCAGCTCACCTAAGTCTCCGTATCAACCGTGCTACTACGTCCAGTAGGCCACTAGAGATGCATATGCCTGTGTAACAAAAATGCACAGAAGTGTAGTATGATTACGAAAACAACGTGTACTCAATGAGTATCCCGTCTAATCTCGAAGAAGTAGAGACGAGATGGTCAACTTTGACACCTACTAATGGTCCAATAATGATTTATCCATAATATATTAAACCGTGGATTTTTATAAACATGATTATAATTCAATGGGTTGAAGCAAATAAATAGTTCTTTCTTTTATAAAAAATCATTCTTTTTCATCATTTATACATATATTCTTAAGACAGAAGAGGCAGTAACAAATTCAATAAGTTTCAAGGCAAGCAATACAAGCATGTGCAAATCATGCCGAGGTCGACGGCCCGCTCCAACTGTAATGTAAACTGTGCACTGCCGAGGGTCGAACGACGCGAACCATAGATGCATCTATTTAATATGCCGAGGCGTTCGGCCCGCTCCAGAAATAAACACATAGAGATATTCTATCAAGAAGTCAATATGGAGCAATTATTCAAAGAAAAGCTAATTCTCTTATAACAATTTAAGAAAATGAGGTTTAGATCTTTTTAGAAATTTATTTACTATTTCGATGTGATTTTAGAAATTCAACTATCCATAGGATTAAAAATATTCCAAGTATTGCATGCTTTTGGATCCTAGACCACCCGGACAATAGCATAATAGTAGCTATGCACGGACTCTCGTCACTTCGTGTGTACATAGCCCCCACAAATAGGAGCACATAATCAATTATTTTACCTATGGGGACAATTCCCTCTTACAAGGTTAGAAAGGAGACTCACCTTGCTCCGAAGCTTATATTTCGATTCAAGAATGCGCACAAACTTCCGAATTTGGAGCTGAACAATCCAAAACTATTCAAATAGGGTAAGAACTAGTCCATACATGCTTAAAAGTTCATATTCTAATCATTAAATCAATTTTTCAATTTTAGATGCAAGATTCCTAAATTCATCCCCGGGCCCACATGCCCGGATTCTGATTTTGTTTTGAAGAATATTGTTACCCATAACCTAAGGATCAAGAATATATGATTTTTACTCCATTCCTTAACAATTTTCATTGTTAAATCTTGTTTTTACCAAATTCTAGGTTTTTCATCTAAAACCCTTGATTTTCCCTAATTTTCACATGTTAATCTACCCATAAGCTATGTATTTAACTTAAGATGCATAGAAATTACTTACCTCTTTGATAATGACGGAATCCCTCCTCAAATGCTCTCAAAAATCGCCTAAGGTCAAGTGGGAAATGAGGGAAATGGGCTAAGTTTCGGCTCCAGGCTCGCAATTGCGATGTCGCATTTGCGACAAAAGCTTCGCAAATGCGAAGCCTAGCCTACCCCTGCCCTTGTCGCATTTGCAACAAAAATCTTCGCAATTGCGAAAATCACAGCCTCGCAATTCCCATCCCCCATTTTGCGATTGCGAACTTTCCCCCCAGCGCCCAGGCTTGCAAATGTGTACGTGTGACGACCCGACCTGCCGTCTCATGTATTTCCTTTCCATTTTCCCCATTTTATGCTTCTTCATATTTCAATATATGTACTTGGTGAATTTGAGTTGATTCAGATCGAGTTTGGTAGGAAATGGGACAATTAGTCTCTTTAAGGAAGAATTAATTTGGAAAAGTCAACCAAATGTTGACTTGTGAGTTAGAGGGCTCGGAATTGAATTCCGATGAATCGGTTAGCTCCGGGTGATGATTTAAGGCTTAGGAGCGCAATCGGAAGTAATTTTGGAGGTCCGGTGAAGAAGTTAGCCTATTTTCGCGAAGTGAGTATTTTGGCGATTTTCGGTTGATAGATGAAATTTTGATCCGGGAGTCGGAATGAAATTATGAGAGTTTTAGTAGCTTTATTAGGTGATTTTGGACTTGTGTGCAAAATTTCAGTTGATTCGGAGGTGTTTAGGTCGGGTTTTTGATTGAATGCAAGTTTTGGAAGTTTTAGTTTAACTTAAGCTTTGATTTGATGAAATTTGGTGATTTTGATGTTAACGATAGTGTTTTGATGGTTCGAGCAAGTTTGAATGAGGTATTAAAATATATCTGTACTTTTGGTTGAGGTCCCGGGAGCGTCGAGTGTGTTTCGGGTGCCCAACGAGTCATTTTTGAAAGATTTTTGTTGTTTTCAGCATAAGCATGTAATGATCTAAAGGTTCATTTTTAGTTCTAGAGATCCAAATTTGATTTCGAGACTTCCAGAATTTTTATAATGAATTATAGGACTGATCTGGAAATTTTGGTTTAATTTCATCAAGTCGCGATTGGGTTTTTGATGCGAAATGTGAGTTAATTGTTTAACGAGTGAAATGAGTATCGCACTGGGAAAATGAGCTCCGAATTGAGTTTCGATTGAACGGTTGTGTTTGTACTATTATTTTTGACTCATAGGAATAAGAATCGTCTAATTCTGAGTTCGTATGATAGAGTTAGAGTCATTTTAGTGAAAAATAGCTGTGCTGCAATTTCTTTAATTGCTGCTGTATTTTTCTGCAGCGTGAACAGTAACCGTACGGGTGAACAGTGACCACTGACGTGAACAGTAATCGCATGGGTGAACAGTGACCAATCGTGTGAACAGTACCGCGCGGGTGAACAGTGGTTTCCGAAAATCAGTAAGTTTATAAAACCGATTTTGGGTCATTTTTGATCATTTTGAGAGCTTCTTGGTGGAGATTAAAGAGGATTCAAAGGGGAAATGACTTGAGGTAAGTTTCTTGGACTTAGAACTCATTTTTATTGTGAATTCCACCTAGAGATTCATGAAATATAAGCCTACCAATCAAGAACTAGGGCTTGAATTTTGAAACCAAACAATTAGGATTTGAAGGGTCAAACGACCTCCGATTTTTGTGTTCTTTATATATACGGACTTGTGAGAGGACGAAGAACATTTTGATGTAAAAATTTCTAGATTTCGAGACGTGGGCCCACGGCTTGGGTTTTGCAAATTTCGTAATTTTCGATATTTTTCGAGTCTTTTCGATTGGGTTATATTCCCATAGCCTATTGTAATGTATTCGTTGTGGTTTTGGACAGATTCGATGCACGAGGAGGTCGATACGAAAGGAAAGGGCATCGCGGAGTAGTATTTGGCCGGCTAGAGGTGAGTAATGATTTTAAATGGTTCCCTGAGGGTTTGAAACCCCGGATTGCACAACGTAGTGCTATGTTGAGGTTAGACACGCGTTGTATGACGAGCGCGGGATCATTTACTATTGGGGATTGTGACTTGGTCCATCCCGATTTATATTTACCGCGTATTTGATAAAGAGTTGTTGTTTCACCATGATTTGGGCTTATTTCCATACTTGGGCCTCGTGCCAATTGTTTGAAACCCTGTTTGAATTTCCATCACTATTTTTCCTTACTAATTGAAATATTATTTGAACTCAGTCCAATTGAATTATACTATTTCATGAACTCAGCTATATTTATACTCAACTGGAGATTTAAATGATATTTTTAATATTGTTGAGCTGAGCACCATTGCTTTACTGATGCCCAAGGGGCTTGTGATTATTTTCTGGACTGATTGATGCCGAGGGCCATATGTGAGGATATGTTGAGTGATATGAGGAGGATTTCAGGCCTCGAGTGTGATGTATGATGGCTTTAGGGCCTTATGATATTGCGCTTGGGTTGTAGGAGCCCCTCCGGAGTCTGTACACACCTCCAGTGAGCGCAGGGTACCCAGGTGAGTTGGGAGTGGGCCCGAGAGGCCGATGTTGTTTTTTTGTGAGTTGGGAGTAAGCCGAGAGTCTGATGCTGTGTGTTGATGAGTTGGGAGTAAGCCCGTGGGGCTGATACTGTGCTGAGAGTATGATATTGTGCCCGAGGGGCAAGTTTTCTGATTATTCCTTACTTGTTGAAATTATTTGTCTCCATCGTTATTTAAAGAGAATTATCTGATACTGCACATAGTTATTATGTAATTGGTTATACTGCTTGAGATAGTGTTATATTGTGCCTTTATGAGATTTCATGCTTTCAGTAGTTATTTATTTTTATTACTCACTGGGTCGGAGTACTCACATTACTCCCTGCACCATGTGTGCAGATACAGGCAGAGCTGAGTTCGCTCCTGAGCGTTGATTTCTTCCAGACCAGGCGGTGACTAGGAGTAACGAGGTAGCTGTTGACGTCCGCAGCACCGTTTTCTCCCTTATCTTTGGTTATTTATGAGATTTCCAGACTTGTAAAATATTGGTAAACTCTGTAGTAGCTCATGACTTGTGACACCCCGATTTCGGGCTGAGTTGGGGATGGTTTCTCTATTCTATCACGTTTATCTCGCACTTAATATTATATTGCCTATGATTTAGACTTATTCTTGCTAAGTAATTACAAGAGATGAAATGTTTTGTTGATTTGCTGGCCTTGTCCCCACGAGAGGCGCCATCACCACCAGGTTGGGATTTTGGGTCATGACAGTACGGGACCTCGCAAATGCGAGGTCGCATTTGCGACCCAAGAATCCAAATGCTATCATACCACCACCAGCAATCCTATTTCTTAGCATATCACTTCGAAGCTATCCCGATCTCACCCGAACCCCCGGGGCTTCAAATCAAATACCCGCACAAGTCCAAAAACATAACACAAACTTGCTCGAAGCCTCAAATCACATGAAACAATGCTAAAATCATGAATCGACCTCCAATCCAAGTTTAATAAACTTTAGAATTTCAAACTTCTATTTTTAATGTTTAAACCTATCAAATCACGTCCGATTAACCCCAAATTTTGTAGGCAAGTCATATTCGATATTACGGACCTACACCAACTTTCAAAATTGGATTCCGATCCCGATATCAAAAAGTCCACTTTCGGTCAAACTTCTCAAAACCCTTCAATTTCTATCTTTAGCCAAATGACTCCAAAATGATCCACGGACCTCCGAATTCACTTTCGATCGCGCTCTCAACTCTAGAATCACCGTACGGAGCTATTTACAGATTCATAATCCCATACGGATATCGATAACACTAAAATGCAATTCAAGCCAAACTTATAAAATTTCTTCCAAAATGCTAATTTCCACAATAGGCGCCAAAATACTCCCGGGTTATCTAAAACCCGAACCGGGCGTACGCCCAAGTCCGAAATCATCATACGAACCTACTGGAACCTTCAGATCCCGATTTCGAGGTCGTTTACTCAAAAATCCTGTCCTAGTTAATTATTTCAACTTTAAGCTTCTGAAATGACAATTCTCTTCCCAAATCAAATTCGAACTTTCCGAAATTCAATTCCGACCGCGCGTACAAGTCATAATGCCTTAAATGAAGCTGCTCATCATCTCTAACTACTGAACGGCGCGCTAGATCTCAAAAGGACCGGTCGGATCGTTACAAATAAGGTGCTCACGGTTATTAGTTTAGTTTTTAAGGACAAAACTATAAAACTTCTTTTGGGAAAAGTTAGTATATTTTACGTTTGGTTTCAGAAGAATCTATATCAATCAATCATTAAAGGAAAAGTTAGTATATATATATTAAAGGAATAAAATTACTATATATATAAGTATTATGGTTAAGCCAAGTGGCAAGCTATTAAAAAGTTACTTGGCAATATTAAAGAGAGTTTATAAGGACATTGTTAAATAAGGAAAAATTGGTTAAGAAATATATATATGCAATCTCATTCCAAAATTAAATTATTTGAATTGGGAATAGTTTTTATTTTGAAATATAAAAGAATATAACTTTTAAAATTTGTATTTAAATAATAGGATCTAAGATAAGATAGTTACAAAAATAACTATACGCATAAAAATAGATAATAAAAATTAAAAATAATAAAATTAAAACTGAATATTTTATGTTAAAAATAAAAGAGAACAAAAATTTAATTTTGAAATAGCTACATATGCGTTAAGCTATATGTTTTAGATTTATGTATCTTTTTCTTATGTGTAATAATAAAATTACAATAATATATATATATATATATATATATATATATATATATA
>MU784851.1:30726-60665 GCA_026770625.1 Nicotiana glauca | reverse complement strand
ATATATATATTCTAAATATTTATTTTGTTAAATTAAATTAATTCAAAACTTATCCAACTTTTTGAATTAAAAAAATAATAAATCATATCTTATCCAAGCTTCTGAATTGCAAAATAAAACTCCAAAGATAAAAACAAATACCTTGAGATCTTGGTAAAGAACAAAGTATGGGCATATGCACTTTTATTTATTTTGTCTATTATTGGATTAAATACAAAATGAAATAATTATATAAAATTTATAATAGGAAAAACTCACGCAGAAAGTGTAACGACCCGACCGGTCGTTTTGTCTTTTAGAACCTTGTTCCCTTAAATAAAACTTCCCACGCTTGCTTTAGCTAATTTATAACTTGCGGGGATGGTTGGTTCGGGAGTTGGAAGAGTTTTGAGTAAAAATATGTCCAATTATTTCTTTAAGATTCTCTTAAAATATCAAGTTTGACGTCAGTCATCTTTTTAGAAAAACGGACCCGGATTCGGGATTTGACGGTCCGGAAGGATCCGTGAAAAAATATGGGACCTGGGCGTATGCCCGAAATCGAATTCTGAGTTCCCTAGCTCGAGTAATGAATTTTTATTGAGAATTATTAAATTGAAGTTTTAAAGAATTAAAGAAATTAAGAAATCATTGATTCCTAGGTACCGGACTCAAATTTTGGTTCCGAAGCTTGGTACGGATCCGAAATATTAGTTAAGACTTGCCAGTAAAATTTGATATCAATCCGAGTAGTTTAAGGGCGTTTTGGCCCGTTAGAGGAGAATTAAGAACTTGAAGTTCATTAGTTTGATTCCTTTGGTTTTAGGGGATGATTCCTAGAATTAGCGTTGTTTTGTGTGTTTCGAGGGTTCGAGTAGGTCCGCCTCATGCTTTTAGACTTATCGGTATGTTCAGATGGGGCTCAGGAGCCCCAAGCGTCAAACGAGCGAGGTTCGAGTGAAGTAGGAAAGTTGAAGAATAACTGAAGGTTAGCTGCTTCTGTCATAACCGCATCTACGGTTCTAGGACCGTAGATGCGGTCAGTCCATCGCAGAAGCGGCCGGTGGCCAGATTAGGAGAAACCGCAGGTTCGGCTCGAAAACCGCAAAAGCGGCTCCGCAGAAGCGGACCTCAAGCTGCAGAAGCGGACCTCAGACCGCAGAAGTGGTCAGCTATTTTTGCCCAGTTCCACAGATGTGGTCCTCCTTTTGCAGGTGGAGGACCGCAGATGCAGAAATCGCTGGGCAGTGAGTTCATTTAATTCGAACTCAAAGGCCATTTATTTCATTACTACTCTACACTTGGGCGATTTGGGGGCTTCCAAAGAGAGTATTTCAGCATAGCATTATGAGATAAGTAATATCCACTCATCCTTAGTTTAAATACACGTACATTAGGCAGATTCAACACTAAAAACTAAGTAAAATCAAAGGGGTAGAGCTAGACCTAGGGTTTAAATAAATCTAAGATTTAACCATGAAATTTCTATGGAATGAAGTAGAAATCATATATTATTGATCCTTAGGTTATAGAGAACGACTTTCTTCGAAAATCTCGAAATCCGGGCACGTGGGCCCGGGGTTGGAATTTAGGAAACTTGTGAAAAAGGTTGGGAAATCACTTAAATAGTTAGAATTCGACCTTGTAAGCCGTTATTGATTAGTTCTTACTTTATTCAACTAGTTTGTGATTGTTCGGCTCCGAATTCAGGGCTTGAGCTTGTTCTTGATATTGAAAGTGCACTTTGGAGCAAGGTGAGTCTCCTTTCTAACCTTGCAAGAGGAAATTGTCCCCATAGGCATAATAATTTAATTATTTGTCATTGTATTCGGGGGCTACGTACGTACTAGGTGACGAGAGTCCGGGCGTAGCAACTATTATGCTAAGTTCGGGTAGTTTAGGACCTATAAGCATGCTTTACGTGATATTCTAGTACAGTTTGATTAACTTGGATTCGTATGAACTCTTTTGATTAAGAATAATGAGACTAGAAAATGACCCTCATCCTGTTTGGTCCTTTAAAAGAGAATAATTGACATTTCTATGTGTGGGCACTCCTCATCTATATATTAGTTGTTGTTGTAGCTTGTCAATGAGCTTATTTCTGTTTGACCACGTCGCACGGGTGATTCGCGAGCGGGGTAATAGATGCATCTATGGTTCGAGCCGTTCGACCCTCGGCAGTGCACAATTTACTTTTATGTTGGATCAGGCCGTACGTTCCTCGGTGATTATTTGCGCATGACTTATTTGGCATTCTATTGTAGGTTAGACTTCATAATTGCTTAAATATATAAATGGAAGCTCATGATGAAAATCTAAAGGAAGAATTGCTGTTTTATACTTATTAATCCTTATGATTTGAGTTATTTCTGCTTATTATGAATTCTCCTCATTTTACATGACCTTAGTAAGTATCGAGTCGACCTCTCGTCTCTACTTCTTCGAGATTAGATGTGATACTTACTGGGTACATATTATTTATGTACTCATGCTATACTTTTGTACTTAAATGTACAGGATCTAGGCAGGTGGATCTGGTTATCATTCGGGTGCGCACCCGTGAGCGGACTTGGGACTTCTACGCTGAGCTGCTTTTCCTCCATGCTGACCCGCAGGCAAAGAAGTCTTTCCTTTGTACTTTTTTTTTTCAGTCTATGCTGATTCAGACAGTAGGATAATATGATATTCTGTTGGGTGCATATTCTACTAGCTGCCCGTAGCTTGTGACACCAAGTTCTGGCACACACATTAGTAGACTTGTTTTGGGTTGTATTATTATGCTACTTACATCATCTATCACTTTCGGCTTTGTATCCAATAGGAGCATTTACCTTACTTAAATTTGATAACATTAGCAATAAAAGTTAGAAATATTTTCCGCACTTGGCTTGCCTGACAATGGTGTTGGGAGCCCTCATGACCTATTATGGAAATTGGTCGTGACAGAAAGAGGGAACTAAAGATAGTGTGAGAGAACTTATACTTTAAATTAATTTAAAAATAAAAATAAAATAATAAATAAACATACTCAAAAATATTATTGATAAGTTTGAATCTGAGCAATGTAATAGAAGAATAAAAGTATATGAAAAATTTATTATAAGAAAAAGAATATAAATTTCTATAGCGTAAAATATATATATATATATATATATATATATATTAAAGGAATTGTGACGACCCAAAGGGTCATAAACTGTTTCCTCATTCGCTCCGTACTTCCGAGGCCTTGAAAACCTGAATTTTATTTGCCTCGATTGGCGTGCACAGTCCGGGCACATAACCGAAAAGTTTTTATATTGAAATATGTGAATTCTGTGAAAAATTTGAAGAATTTTGATATTAATATGATTAAAATTGACTTCGGTCAACATTTTTGGTAAACAGACCCGGACCCGTGATTTGATGGTCCAGGAGGGTCCATACAAAAATATGGAAATTGGGAGTATGCCTGGAATCGAATTCTGAGGTCCCAGGTCCGAGGAATGAATTTTTTCATGAAATTGTTTTCTGAAAATGTTTAAGAAAAATAAAAATAAAATTTGATCAAAAAGTAATGGTATCAGGCTCGTATTTTGGTTTCGACGCCCAGTACAAGTTTTAAATATGTGTTAAGCGCTTCCTGTAAAGTTTGGTCGAAATCGGACGTCATTTGACGTGTTTCGGACCTAAATAGCTAAAGTTGGAAGTATATGAAGTTTGAAATGAAAATGATGATTTTGAGGCTTGATTCATTGATTTTGATGTTGTTTTGGCGATTTGATCGCTCGAGTAAGTTCGTAGGATGTTATTGAGTTAGTGTGTGTGATTGGTTAGGAGCCCGAGGGCTCGGGAGTGAATTGGAGGTGGTTCGGGGTGTTTTTACACTTTGAATGGTAGCAGATTTTTCTGCAATTTTTGCCCAGGGAATTCCTTCTTCGTGTTCGCGTCCGTAGGCTCGCGTTCTTCTACCTTCCCTGGATTCCTTCTCCGAGTTCGCGATTGAGTCCACGCGCTCGCGAAGCTTCAGGCCACCCTTCATCGCGTTCGCGTGATGCCATACGCGTTCGCGTAGGCCAATTTTTCGGGAACCCAATATTTTTGCTTCGCCTTCGCATCCCTTGTTCAAGAACGCGATGCTTGCCAACTTCTATTCATCGCGAACACGACCCTACTATCGTGAACGCGTAGGGTAATTTTACCCAGCGATTTTTAAGTCATAAAAACAGAACCATTACGCGATTTATCCTCACTTTTCATAAACCTTGTCTTCTCCACAACATTTAGGCGTCCATTGAAGCTCCTTTTCACCAAGACTTTTTGGGTTAGTAAATCATAACTCGTTTTCTTCAGTTTCTATCTTCATTTATCAAATTCGTAGACCTAAATCATGAAATCAAAGTAGAAATTAAGGGTTTTGGGTAGAGTTAGGGTTTTGAGAATTTTGGGTGATTCAACCTCAATTTGGGGTCGAATCTTAAAACAAATTGCATATTTGAACTCGTGGGGTTATGGGTGATTGAGTTTTGGTCTGAGCCTCGTGTTTGGACCATGTGGGCTCGGTGTCGAATTTTGGTAATTTTGGAAGAATTCTAGAAAACTCATTTCTAGGCTATAGGATTATGTTGTTGAGCCCTAATTGATATTATTGAATTAATTATACATAGATACCACTGTTTCGGAGTCGGATTGTAGAGGAAAGGCGGTATTGGAGAATTGATTGCTTTTCTTAGGACCTAGGTAAGTGTTTGATCTAACTTTGGCTTGAGGTAATAGGAGTAGAGTCTTATTTGCTAATTGCTACTTGTCGAATACGGTGTATAGGCATGGTGACGAGTATCTATACACTGGTGTCGAGCATGAATGTGAGTCCTGAATTGCTAAATTATCGAATTCTTAATTGTTGTTTATGAGGACTTGGTTGGAAATCTTTAATACTGAGCCAGTAATTATTGAGACTCAGCATTGATTTAAATATGTTAAGTAGAAATTGAATAAGTTTAGTTATAGCTGGATCTCCCTTGCCGGGATAGTTTATTATATTATCTTGTTCCCTTGCCGGGATAGTCTATTATATTATCTTGTTCCCTTGTCGGCATTATTTTGTGTATTGTGTTGAAATGAAATGGGAGCGAGTGGTACGCCTACCACGTGATATTATGAAATGGGAGCGAGTGGTACGCCTACCACGTGATATTATGAAATGGGAGCGAGTGGTACGCCTACCACGTGATATTATGAAATGGGAGAGACTGGTACGCCTACCACGTGATATTGTGAAATGGGAGCGAGTGGTACGCCTACCACGTGATATTGTGAAATGGGAGCGAGTGGTACACCTATCATGTGATATTATGAAATGGGAGCGAGTGGTACTCCTACCACATGATATTATGAAATGGGAGCGAGTGGTACGCCTACCACGTGATATTATGAAATGGGAGCGAGTGGTACGCCTACCACGTGATATTATGAAATGGGAGCGAGTGGTACGCCTACCACGTGATATTACGAAATAGGAGCGAGTGGTACGCCTACCATGTGATATGAGGAAATGGGATCGTGTTGCACGCCTGCAACGAGAGGAAATTGAAACAAGTGAAAGTGGTTTGTTTTCCTCTATTCCTTGTTAGAAGAAATCAGATATGTTGTTCCTGATATTCTATTTTATATGCTACCCCATAAGCATGTTCCCCCTCCCAACTTTAAATGGTTTATTTTCTGCTATTATTTTGTTGAATTTGTATATATATCTGTACAGGTTTATCTGGTAGTCTGGTCTAACCTCGTCACTACTTCACTGGGATTAGGCCAGGCACTTACCAGCACATGGGGTCGGTTGTGCTGATACTACACTCTGTGCATCTTTTTGCACAGATCCAGGAGTTTGAGTAGCATTTGAGTAGCAGTAGCATTTTGGGAGCGAGCTTTTAGCCCAGGGATATTCGAGGTAGCATTGCTGACGTTCGCAGGCCCTGAGTCCCTTTCTATATTATTCAGTTTTTTATCATTGGTGCCAAAGCAGACAGTTTTTTTTTGTTTATTTCAAACCTTGTATTTAGTATTCCTTAGACGTTCGTGAGTATTGTGACACCAGTCTTGGGTAGAGGATTTGTTAAACTTTCGCATTTCTTTCAGTTAACTGAATTTGAGACTTCCACTTTATTTAAAGATTCGTTATCTTATTATTGTTGCGTTGTTATCCGAATATGTTCAATGTTTGGCTTGCCTAGCTCCGACAGTATGCGCCATCACGACTCCCGATGGTGGGAAATTCGGGTCGTGACAAGTTGGTATCAGAGCTCTAGGTTGCATAGGTCTCACAACTCACAGAAAAACTTGGTAGAGTCCGAGGGATCGGTATAAAGACGTCTATATTTATTCCCTAGAGGCTATAGAGTCAGGAAACACTTCACATTTGTTCTTTCTTGTCGTGCGGTTCTGTTTCTCAAACACCGACTGAATTTCTACTCCGTTCTTTCACAGATGGCGTGAACACGTGCTTCTTCATCTACCGCTCAGCAGTCCGAGACCCTAGCAGCAACCCTAGTGGTGGAGCCTCGGGTTGGTTTGAGGAGGAGGTTCCCGTCCCAACAGTTCCTGTAGGCCCAGCTCAGGTTCCAGAAGGGTTCATTGCCACCCTAGTTCTTCAGGATGTTCTAGTCCAATTGGTAGGCTCATAGAGGGTGTCATTCGAGCGGGTTTGCTTCCAGTGGTTCCGCCAGCGGTGGCAGGCAAGCCGAGTATAGAGGCTCAAGTCGGGAGTGAGATCACCTTTCAGGAGGCGGCCAATGTGGGCCGTGGAGTTGAGATAGCTCTGCCATAGGGAGGTGGTCATAGGTCGGATAAGAGGCCCCGTCATGCAGGCAGATTCAGTGGTACCTCATCAGGAGGTAGAGGTTCTTATGGTAGAGGTCATCCTCCCAGGCCTTTTCAGTCAGCTTTCCGGTCACTCATGGTACTTTAAGTGGTCATTCAGGTCGACAGAGCCAGCCTCAGTTCCCTCAGCTGCAGCGTTCGTGTAGGTGTTATGAGTGTGGTGAGTATGGTTACAACAGGAGGGTTTTCCCGAGGTTGAAGGGGTGCTCAGCCGCAACAGACGAGGTCTTGCCATACTTGTGGTGATCCGAGGCACATTTTTAGATATTGCCCTCGAGTTTATGGCAGCTTCCAGCATCAGAGTTCTCGTGCTATAATTCAGGCACCGGGGGTTCTAAAGCCTGCCCAGCCAGCTAGAGGCGGTGGCAGAGGTGTTAGAGGTGGAGGTAGAGGTCTTAGAGGTGGAGTTCAGGTCGCTAGAGGTTGGCCAGAGACTGAGTCTTTAGGTGCAGACATTACATGTACCATTCTAATTTGTATTAGAGATACTTCAGTGCTGTTTTGCCCTTGGCCAACATATTTGTATGTGTCGTCCTATTTTGCACCCTACTTGGCTATGCCTAGTGATGTTTTGGGTATCCCTGTTTATATATCTACACCAGTGGGTGATTCTATAGTGGTCGAATGAGTTCATCGTTCCTGTGTGGTAGTGTTTGAGGGTCTTGAGACCTGTGTTGATTTATTGCTTCTAGACATGGTGGATTTCGATGTTATATTGGAGATGGATTGTCCCCGTATCGTGTTATCTTGGATTGTCACGCCAAGACCATGACCTTGGCTTTGCCAGATTTGCCCCGATTGGAGTGGATAGGGACCTCAGGTCATGCCACCCATAGTGTTATTTCATATGTAAAGGCTCGACGCATGGTCGAGAAGGGGTGTTTAGCTTATTTGGCATATGTTCATGATTCCAGCACAGAGGTTCCTTCTATTGTCACTATTCCTATTGTTCGAGAGTTCCCCGAGGTTTTTCCTTCAGACCTGCCGGGTATGTCGCCCGACAGGGATATTGATTTCTGTATTGATTTGGCCCCAGGCACGCAGCCTATTTATATTCCGCCATATCGCATGGCCCCGCCAGAGTTGAAGGAGTTAAAGGACCAGTTGCAAGATTTGCTAGAGAAGGGTCTTATCAGGCCTAGTGTTTCTCCTTGGGGTGCGCCAGTGTTATTTGTGAAGAAAAAGGTTGGATCAATGATGATGTGTATTGATTACCGAAAATTGAACAAGGTGACGATTGAGAACAAGTATCCCGTGTCGAGGATTGATGATTTGTTTGACCAGCTACAGAGTGCGAAGGAGTTTTCAAAGATAGACTTGAGATCTGGCTACCATCAGCTGAGGATTAGGGCGTCTGATGTCCCTAAGACGGCATTCCACACGCGGTATGGGCATTATGAGTTTTTGGTCATGTCATTTGGGTTGACTAATGCCCCGGCAACATTTATGGAGTTGATGAACCGAGTGTTTAGGCCTTACCTAGATTTGTTCGTGATAGTCTTTATTGGTGATATTCTGGTATACTCCCGCAATCGGGAGGAGCACGAGCAGCACCTTAGAGTGGTTCTTTAGACTCTGAAGGATGGTCAGTTGTATGCTAAGTTCTCGAAGTGCGAGTTTTGGGTTGAGTTCGGTTGCATTTATGGGTCATGTTGTATCAGCATAGGGCGTTCAGGTGGACCCGAAAAAGATTTAGGCAGTCAAGAACTGGCCTCGACCAGCATCAGCGACTGGGATTCGAAGTTTCTTGGGGTTAGCAGGTTATTATCGTCGGTTTGTAGAGGGGTTTTCATCTATAGCAGCCCCGATAACCAGGTTGACCCAAAAGGGTGCCCAGTTCAGGTGGTCAGACGAGTGTGAGGAGAGCTTTCAGAAGCTCAAGCAGCTCTGATTACAGCACCGATATTGGATTTGCCCATAAGTTCATTGCCTTATACAGTTTATTGTAATGCTTCCCGTATTGGGCTTGGTACGATATTTATGGAGGATGCCAGAGTCATTGCTTATGCTTTGAGGCAATTGAAAATGCATAAGAAGAACTATCCAGTCCATGATTTAGAGTTGGCAGCCATTGTTCATAATTTGAAGATTTGGAGGCATTACTTATATGGTGTGACGTGTGAGGTGTACACTGATCACAAAAGTCTGCAATACTTGTTCAAGCAGAAGGAGTTGAACTTGAGGCATCGGAGGTGGTTGGAGCTATTGAAGGATTATGATGTTAATATTTTGTACCACCTGGGGAGAGCTAATGTGGTAGCCGATGCATTGAGTAGGAAGTCCGCCAGCATGGGTAGTCTTGCTTATGTTCCGGTCAGCCAGAGGCCACTTGCTTTATATATTCAGGCTTTGGCCAATCGGCTTGTGAGGTTGGACATTTCTGAGCCCAGCAGAGTGTTAGCTTGCACGGTCGCTCGCTCTTCATTATTGGAGCGTATCCGTGATCGGCAGTTTGATTACCCTCATTTGTGTGTCTTGAGAGATACGGTGCAGCGTGGAGGTGCTACGAAGGTGACTATAGACGATGATTGTGCTTTGAGATTGCAGGGGCGAGTTTGTGTGCCCAATGTCGATGGGATTCGAGAGTTGATCTTAGCGGAGGCCCATAGTTCATGGTATTCTATTCACCCGGGCACCGCGAAGATGTATCAAGACTTGCGGCAACATTATTGGTGGCGTGGATGAAGAAAGATATTGTTGCATATGCGGCTCGGTGTTTGAACTGTTAGCATGTCAAGTATGAGCATCAGAGGCCTGATGGTTTGTTTAAGAGGATTGAGCTTCTCGAGTGGAAGTGGGAGAGGATTACCATAGATTTCGTTACCAGACTTCCGATGACTCGGAAGAAGTTTGATGCTATTTGGGTC
This sequence comes from Nicotiana glauca, assembly GCA_026770625.1. Classification (NCBI taxonomy): domain Eukaryota; kingdom Viridiplantae; phylum Streptophyta; class Magnoliopsida; order Solanales; family Solanaceae; genus Nicotiana; species Nicotiana glauca. The sequence continues at coordinate 50,958 of MU784851.1, read as the reverse complement.
ATTGTTGATAGGCTGACCAAGTCAGCGCATTTTATTCATGTTGCAGCCACCTATCCATCGGAGAGGTTAGCTGAGATCTACATCCGGGAGATTGTCCGCCTTCATGGGGTGCCGGCATCTATCATTTCGGACCAGGGTACGCAGTTTACCTCGTGCTTTTGGAGAGTAGTTCAACAGGAGTTAGGGACCCAGCTTCAGTTGAGCACAGCATTCCATCCTCAGATGGACGGTCAGTCCGAGAGGACTATTCAGGTATTGAAGGATATGCTTCGAGCCTGTGTCATTGATTTGGGAGGCTCGTGGGACCAATTTTTTCCTTTAGCAGAGTTCACCTACAACAACAGCTACTAGTCCAGCATTCAGATGGCTCCATATGAGGCGTTGTATGGTAGGCGATGATGGTCTCCAATCGGATGGTTTGAGCCGGGAGAGGCTCGGTTATTGGGTACAGATTTAGTTCAGGAGGCCTTGGATAAGGTCAAGATCATTCAGGACAGGCTTCGTTCGGCTCAGTCACGGCAAAAGAGTTATGCGAATTGCAAGGTTCGAGATGTAGCTTTCATGGTTGGTGAGCGAGTATTGCTCAGTGTATTGCCTATGAAGGGCGTGATGAGATTTGGGAAGAAGGTCAAGCTTAGCCCTAGGTTCATTGGCCCATTTGAGATTCTTGATCGTGTGGGAGGTGTGGCCAACAGACTTGCCTTGCCACCTAGCTTGTCAACTGTGCATCCAGTATTTTATGTGTCTATGCTTCAGAGGTATCATGGCAATCCTACCCACGTGTTAGATTTCAGCACTGTCCAGTTGGACAAGGATCTATCTTACGAGGAGGAGCCGGTATCTATTCTAGACCGGCAGGTTCGACAGTTGAGGTCGAAGAGTTTTCCTTCAGTGCATGTCCAGTGGAGAGGTCAGCCTCCTGAGGCATCGACCTGGGAGTCCGAATCCGATATACAGAACCGTTATCCTCATCTATTTCCTGACTCAGGTACTTCTTTCTTTTGTCCGTTCGAGGACGAATAGTTGTTTTAGACATGGAGGATGTGACGACCCAAAGGGTCATCGCCTATTTTCTCATTCGCTCCGTGCTTCCAAGGCCATGAAAACCTCAGTTTTACTTGCCTCGATTGGCGTGCACAGTTTGGGCACGTAATCGGAAAGTTTTTATGTTGAAATATGTGAATTCTGTGAAAAATTTGAAGAATTTTGATATTAATATGATTAAAGTTGACTTCGGGCAACATTTTTGGTAAATGGACCCGGACCCATGATTTGACGGTCCCGGAGGGTCCGTAGAAAAATATGGGACTTGGGCGTATGCTCGGAATCGAATTCTAAGGTCCCAAGCCCGAGGAATGAATTTTTCCATGAAATTGTTTTTTGAAAATGTTTAAGAAAAATGAAAATGAAATTTGATCAAAATGTGATGGTATCGGGCTCATATTTTGGTTCTGACGCCCGGTACAAGTCTTAAATATGTGTTAAGCGCTTCCTGCAAAGTTTGGTCGAAATCGGACGTCATTTGACGTGTTTTGGACCTTAATAGCTAAAGTTTAAAGTTTATGAAGTTTGAAATGAAAATGATAATTTTGAGGCATGATTCATTGATTTTGATGTTGTTTTGGCGGTTTGATCGCTCGAGTAAGTTTGTAGGATGTTATTGAGTTAGCGTGTGTGATTGGTTAGGAGCCCGAGGGCTCGGGAGTGGATTAGAGGTGGTTCGGGGTGTTTTTACACTTTGAATGGTAGCAGATTTTTCTGCAATTTTTGCCAAGGGAATTCCTTCTTCGCGTTCGCGGCCTTAGGCTCGCATTCGCGTACCTTCCCCTGATTCCTTCTCAGCGTTCGCAATTGAGTCCACGCGTTCGCGAAGCTTCAGGCCGCCCTTCATCGCGTTCGCGTGATGCCAAACGCATTCGCGTAGGCCAATTTTTGGGCACCCAATATTTTCTCTTCGCGTTCGCATCCCTTGTTCGCGAACGCGATGCTTGCCAACTTCTGTTCATCGTGAACGCGACCCTATTGTCACGAACGCGTAAGGTAATTTCACCCAGCGATTTTTAAGTCATAAAAACAGAACCATTACGGGATTTATCCCCACTTTTCATAAACCTTGTCTTCTCCACACCACTTAGGCGTCCATTGAAGCTCCTTTTCACCAAGACTTTTTGGGGTAGTAAATCTTAACTCGTTTTCTTTATTTTCTATCTTCATTTATCAAATTCCTAGACCTGAATCATGAAATCAAAGTAGAAATTAAGGGTTTTGGGTAGAGTTAGGGTTTTGAGAATTTTGGGTGATTCAACCTTAATTTGGGGTCGAATCTTAAAACAAATTGCATATTTGAACTCGTGGTGTTATGGGTGATTGAGTTGTGGTCTGAGCCTCGTGTTTGGACCATGTGGGCCCGGTGTCGAATTTTGGTATTTTTGGAAGAATGCTAGAAAACTCATTTCTAGGCTATGGGATTATGTTGTTGAGCCCTAATTGATATTATTGAATTAACTATGCTTAGATACCATTGTTTCGGAGTCGGATTGTATAGGAAAGGCGGTATTGGAGAATTGATTGCTATTCTTTGGACCGAGGTAAGTGTTTGATCTAACTTTGGCTTGAGGTAATAGGAGTAGAGTCTTATTTGCTAATTGCTACTTGTCGAGTACGGTGTATAGGCATGGTGACGAGTATCTATACACTGGTGTCGAGCATGACCGTGAGTCTTGAATTGCTAAATTATCGAATTCTTAATTGTTGATTATGAGGACTTGGTTGGAAATCTTTAATACTGAGCCAATAATTGTTGAGACTGAGCATTGATTTAAATGTGTTAAGTATTAATTGAATAAGTTTAGTTATAGCTGGATCTCCCTTGCCGGGATAGTTTATTATATTATCTTGTTCCCTTATCGGGATTATTTTGTGTATTGTGTTGAAATGAAATGGGAGCGAGTGGTAAGCCTATCACGTGATATTATGAAATAGGAGCGAGTGGTACGCCTATCGCGTGATATTATGAAATGGGAGCGAGTGGTACGCCTATCACGTGATATTGTGAAATGGGAGCGAGAGGTACGCCTACCACGTGATATTGTGAAATGGGAGCGAGTGGTACGCCTACCACGTGATAGTAAGAAATGAGAGCGAGTGGTACGTCTACTAGGTGATATTATGAAATGGGAGCGAGTGGTATGCCTACCACGTGATATTATGAAATGGGAGCGAGTGGTACGCCTACCATGTGCTATGAGGAAATGGGATCGTGTTGCACGCCTGCAACGAGAGGAAATTGAAACAAGTGAAAGTGGTTTGTTTTCCCCTATTCTGTGTTAGAAGAAATCAGATGTAGATCTCTTTGTTGTTCTTGATATTCTGTTTTATATGCTACCCCATAAGCATGTTCCCCCTCCCAGCTTTAAATTGTTTATTTTCCGCTATTATTTTATTGTATTTGTATATATATCTGTACAAGTTTATCTGGTAGTTTGGTCTAGCCTCGTCACTACTTCGCTGGGGTTAGGCCAGGCACTTACCAGCACATGGGGTCGGTTGTGCTGATACTACACTCTGTGCATCTTTTTGCACAGATCCAGGAGTTTGAGCAGCATTTGAGTAGCAGTAGCATTTTGGGAGCGAGCTTTTAGCCCAGGGATATTCGAGGTAGCCTTGCTGACGTCCGTAGGCCCGGAGTCCCTTTCTATATTAATCAGTTTGTTATCATTGGTACCGAAGCAGACAGTTTTTTTTGTTTCTTTCAAACCTTGTATTTAGTATTCCTTAGACGTTCGTGAGTATTGTGACACCAGTCTTGGGTAGAGGATTTGTTAAACTTCTGCATTTCTTTCAGTTAACTGAATTTGAGACTTCCGCTTTATTTAATGATTCGTTATCTTATTATTATTGCGTTGTTATCTGAATATGTTTAATGTTTGACTTGCCTAGCTCCGACAGTAGGCGCCATCACGACTCCCGATGGTAGGAAATCCGGGTCATGACAGGAATAAAGTTACTATATATATATATATATATATATATGGAAAGATATTAAAAAGCCGCTTGGCAATATTAAAGAGAGTTAAAAAGAATATTTCCAAATAAGGAAAAATTGGTTAAGAACTATATATGCAATCATATTCGAAAATTAAATTATTCAAATTGGGAATACTTTTTCTTTTAAAATATAAAAGAATATCACTTTTAAATTTTTATTTAAATTCTAGGATCTAGGATAAGATAGTTACAAAAATAACCACACGTGTAAAAATAGATACAAAAAATTAAAAATAATAAATAAATAAATAAATATATATATATATATATATATATATATATATATATATATATATATATATATATATATATATAAAAGATAATTTTGAATTTATAGATAAAGTTCTAAAAGTCGAAATTAAATTAAAAATAAAATTTATCTTTTTTTATCATGTTATCATACTTAATTCGGTTAATCATCATATGAATTCATGTTAGGAACTTATATTATTTTTCTAATTATTTAAATATTACTTCACCTCTAGAAAAAAAAAAACTACTCCATATAACTATAAAACTCTTTCACATTTAAAATCCTATAAGTATAGTTCTTTGAAACACTGTAGCTAGATTTGAATGATACAAAATTCTTTTAAAATAAATGTAATATATAGGGTACACGTCTATGTTTTTCTAAATAACAAAAAAGAGTTTACAAAACCAAATAAAAGTTTACTTATATATATAATAAAATAAACATACATGCTGGAGAAAGAAACATCACAAAATTAGTTAATATTAAAAAAAATTATTTCTTTTTTCTTCTTGAAGAATATTTGTTTGAAGAGTCAATTTGCATAAATGAATATCAAACAAGTAATAAAATTTTAGCTATACAATTGATATAATTAATTTCAATTTAGCACATCCAAGGAATTGAAGGGCATAAGCTGACCCCTTCATTTAGTTGTAGTCAAGCCAATATTGCAAGGGTATAATATTTTTTTCGTGGACTTAGTTTTGGATCATTAGATTATGTGAAAAATTTTAATTTTCAAAACTCAACAAGCGAGAAATTGATTTTTAATTGATAGTTTCTATAACGACTTTTAAGTGTAACAAAGAGTATATATAAAGAAAAAATTGGTATGACGTGAAATAATTTTTTTAAAATGTAAACAAATTATTTTGAAAAAAACTCTTATTTTTTTAAATTCAAAGATAATAAAAAGATAAGATATTTTTGAACATTAGTAGAGAGTTTTAAAATTATTATAATAGAAGTTATATCATGGATAAACTCAAAAAATCAAAATCTTGTGGAATATTTACATAATATCTGGCCATATTTATTGTTTACTTCTTTTAGTTAATATAAATAGATGATATACCAACAACATACGATTATACACATATTATATATAAATAATATATAAATTATACATCATTCAATTTTTTTAATTTAAGTGGTCAGTGATCACCTATATAGGCTGATTAGACAAAGCCAAAAGAAAATATGAAATAATTTCAACCAAAGACTAAAAATATATAAGTAAAGTTCATATGTAGAAACTTTATTAAAACTCATCCGTTTATAGTGAAATAAATAAATATTTTGTAACAAAATAAATAGTGATATAGAAAATAAGATAAAAAAAAATAAATATTGAAAAAAATATTAGAAAGATCTAAAAAAAAGAAATAAAAGATGACAACACATTTTTTCTTATGTTTCATCTTTGTTGAGTATAAAAAATTTAGAAGTTAATCTCATCGATTTCAAATATTTTTTATTTAACTCAAATACATAGATTATAAGATAAGGATATCTTAGAATTTTTTTTTGTAATTTACATTATGTGTCATTTTAAAAAAATCACTATTATTAACAAACTGGTATGATATTCGAATTTGAAATGGAATGCAATTTGAGTAGTTGCATTGAGGTAAAGCCAAATATGGTATCGAAAAATAAACTACTTGACAATTTTAAGACAATATATGCAATATTTCATAATAATAATTAACTAATTTAAAATTTAATGATTCAAAGAACAAAATTTTTGTATAAATAGGGTATTAAAAATTTAAATTTTAGGGCTAGAGATATCGATAAACTAAAAGTGGAGTCATACTGAAATAAATCTGGCCAAAGAGTAATCTAATTTTGTAGATAGCCAATTAAAGTAAATTTTAAATTAAGGATAATATCTTCACTTGCATCATTATAATGATAAATCATTATTAAAAATATATATAAAGTTTTAGAAATTGAAATTCTAAAATAGAAATATTTTTTGAAAGATAAAATCATATCTGTAACGACCCGATCAGTCATTTTGAGCCCTAGCGCATCGTTCAACAGTCTGGGCCATGAGCAGCTTCATTTCAGGTAATATGACTTGTACGCGTGGTCATAATTGAATTTTGGGAAGTTCGGAGTTGATTTGGGAAGATAATTCTCATTTTGGAAGCCTTAAGTTGGAGAAAATGGCTAAGATTGGAATTTTGAGTAAACAACCTCAGAATCAAGATCTGAAGGTTCCAGCAGGTTCGTATGATGATTTCGGATTTGGGCGTATGCCCGGATCGGGTTTCGGATGACCCGGGAGCGTTTTGGCGCCTATTGTGGAAGTTAACATTTTGGAAGAAATTTCATAACTTTGGCTTGAAGAGCATTTCAGTGTTATCGATGTCCGTTTGGAATTTCGGGACTGTGAATAGCTCCATATGGTAATTTTGGAGTTGGGGGCGCGATCAGAAGTGAATTCGGAGGTCCGTAGGTCATTTTGAAGCCATTTGGCTAAAGATAGAAATTTGAAGGTTTTAGAGAAGTTTGACCGGAAGTGGACTTTTTAATATAGGGGTCGGAATCTGATTCCAGAAGTTGGAGTAGGTCCATAATGTCAAATATGACTTGTGTGCAAAATTTGAGGTCAACCGGACATTATTTCATAGGCTTAAACATCGAAAGAAGAAGTTGGAAAGTTCAAAGTTCATAAAACTTGAATCGGGGTGTAATTCATGGTTTTAGCATTGTTTGATATGATTTGAGGCCTCAAGCAAGTCTGTAATGTGTTTTGGGATTGGTTGGTAGTTTTGATTGAGGTCCCGGGGGCCTCGAGTGGAATCCGGGTGGTTAACGGATCAAAAAATGGAATTTGGGAAGACTGAAGGTTGTTGCTTCTGTCATAACCGCATCTGCAGTTCTTGGAACATAGAAGCGGGACCGCAGATGCGGTCAAAATCTCGCAGAAGTGGAAAAGGGCCAGGCCCAAGGAAACCACAAAAGTGGCCCAGGGACCGCAGAAGCGGTTCTGCTTAAGCGGCCCCCAGACCGCATAAGCGGTCCAGCTCCCTCTTGCCCAAAGCCGCAGAAGCGGCCAGCAACCGCAGAAGTGGAAAATGCTCCATAGAAGCGGAATACCTGGAGGCAGCAAGGTTGTTTTAAATCGTGATTTGAGTTCATTTCTCTTATTTTTCATGGCTTGGGGCGATTTTTGGGGAGCTTCAAGAGAGGATTTTCGTCATCAATAATAAGGTAAGTTATCCATAACTATTATGAGTTAAATACATTGATTATGTATAGATTTTAGCATGTAAATGAGTAGAAAATTGAGGGTTAGAGGAAGACCTAGAAAATTAGTATTCTTGAATTTTGACCACGATTTTGAGTATGGAATTAAGAGAAAATCATATATTTGAGTTCGTGAGTTCATGGGTAAACTTTATCTTCGAAAAATTTCGGATTCCGGGCACGTGGGCCCGTGGGCATTTTTGTTAACTTTCCAATCGGGGTTATGAATTGTTATAAATTGGATTATAATGAGTACCTTAGCATATATTAATGGATTTGTATAACCATTGGCTAGTTTTGGAGCAATGTGCGTTGGTTCAAGTCTTTGGAAGAATATAGAATGCCGGCTATGAGTCTTCGGAGCGAGGTGAGTCTCCTTTCTAACCTTGTAAGAGGGAATTGTCCCCATAGGTGAAATAATTAATTATGTGCTCCTATTTGTGGGGGCTACGTACGCATGAGGTGACGAGAGTCTGTGCGTAGCTACTATTATGCGATTGTCCGGGTAGTTAGGACCCAAAAGCATGTTATACGTTGTTCATTTGTGAACACATGGATAGCTTGAATTGCTTAAAAATCACATTGAATTAGTAAGTAAATTTCTAAGAGGATCAAACTTCATCTCTTAAAGACTGTTAAAGGAGAATTGGTATTATTGGATAATTTTTCCCGATAAATTCTTAGTTGGCTATTTGAGCATGTATTTTACGTGTATCTGCGTCGCATGCATGATTTGCGAGCAGGGTATGTGTTTATTTATGGAACGGGCCAAACACCTCGGTAGATTAAATAGATGCATCTATGGTTCGGGCCGTTCGACCCTCGGCAGTGCACAATTTACATTCATGTTGGATCGGGCCGTCGCCTCGGTGTGATTTGCGCATGTTATTTGTCGCTTGAGAATTTTAAATGTGAAATTGGCCCTTCGTGGCTTGATATAAATTGATAAGATAATAAAGAATAAACCTTGAAAATCATGTTTTATTTGTGGAAGGTGTATTGCCTGTTCACCAGCTTTGTGAGTTAGAACTGATATATAAAATCCCTGATTTCCTCACACATTTAGTATATTATTATTGGACCACTAGTAAGTGTCAAAGTTGACCATCTCGTCTCTACTTCTTCGAGATTAGGCGGGATATTCATTGAGTACACGTTGTTTACGTACTCATACTACACTTCTGTGCATTTTTGTTGCATAGGTATATATATCTCTAGTGGCCTACTGGGCGTAGCAGCGCGGATGATTCTAGGACTAGGTGAGCTACATTGTTCGAGGCGACCCGCAGCTAGTGTAGTTCCTTTCAGCATTTTTATTACTTATTCCCTATCTACTGTATTTCGGATAGATATTGTATTTTATTTTCCTTATCAGTAGATGCTCATGCACTTGTGACACTAGGTTCTGTGATGGTTTTCGAAAGATGTGTACTAATAGTTATTACTTAATTTGAATTGAAATAGGGATTGTTTTAATTATGAAAATGTAAGGAAAAATCGTAGATTTTCAAAGGTAATTAAAAAGAGAATTTAATTGATTATTTAGTTGGCTTTCCTGACACCGGTGTCCAGCGCCACCACGACCCATAGTGGATTTTGGGTCGTGACAATATCAAATAAGAGTTCAAGTCGTAGAATAAGAGTCACGTCGTAATCAATGAATCGTTTATATCGTGTCAACCTTTGTGCTTTGCCATAAATATGAGTTAATATTTCACTTTGTAGCTATTTTGAGGTTCCAATGATACCTATGAGAATAGTGCACAAATAAAATTATCATTACGAGAATTGAAAAAATATTAGTCCTTTTTCATGTAGTGTTTCTTAATTAATAGCTGACGATTATCTACAATTATTTAGAAGGTTTAAATGTTAAGGTTATTTACATATAATTCAAATAATTCAGATATTTAACATGGTTAGTGTCAAATATCAAAATGCAGTAACAAAAATTCACCAGCTAAAGAATTTTTTATATATTTTTAGATAGCCAACTAAAATTAGTTTTGAATTAAGAATAATATTTTCAATTACATTATTATAAAAATAGTTATTATTGAAAAATAATGTTTTAGAAACTGAAATTTTAAGAAATAAATATATTTTATAAGATATCAACAGACCAAATAAGAGATCAAGTAGTAGTAAAGAGTTAAGTCTTATCCAAAGAGTCATTCATTGTCTCAATATTTGATTGTTTTACCATAAATATGAGTTATTATTTTGCTTTCTGACTATTTTTAGGATCCAATGACACCGACAAAAATGGAATCAAACAAGAAAAATGTAACGACCCAATCGGTTGTTTTGAGCCTTTGCACTTTGATCGCCAGTTCTCGGGCATGACTTTCCCCGTGTTATGTATTATGACTAATGTAGATCGTTGGTTATGGTTTTCAGCAAAATTTGGAATGAAGTGAAGGAACAGTTTCAGTACAAAGCTTAGAATTTGAAAGGTTTGACCGAGAGTTGACTTATTTGTATATGAGCTCAGATCAGAGTTTTTATGATTTGTTTAGCTTTGTTAGGTGATTTATGACTTAGGAGCGTGATCAGAAGTGATTTTGGAGGTCCGGTGTAGAATAAGCTTGAACTGGCAAAGTTAGTATTTTGGTGAATTTCGGTTGGTAGGTGAGATTTTGATCCGAGGGTCGGAATGGAATTTCGAGAGTTTTCGTAGCTTCGTTATGTGATTTGGGATGTGAATGCAAAATTTCAGGTCATTCGGAGGTGATTTGGTTGGGTTTTTGATCAAATGCGTGTTTCGAAAGTATTTGAAGAACTTAGGCTTGAATTCGGTGAGAATTGATGATTTTAGTGTTGTTTGACGTGTTTTGATGATTGGAACAAGTTTGAATGATGTTTTAGGATGTGTTGGTGATTTTGGTTGAGTTCCCGGGGGCCTCGGGGTAATTTCGAATGGCTAACAGGAAGTTTTGAGTCTTAGAATAATTCCAGAAACTGCGGCAGGCCAGGTTATTGTTCTTCGCGTTCGCATTAGTGGATACGTGATCACGGAGGGTGAGTTCTTTGTGCTTCGCGTTCGCAGTATTTGGACGCGTTCTCGTAGTTGTGGAAGTTGAAGCATCGCGTTCGCAGTCGTTTGGTCGCGTTTGCATATGTCATTTTTGAAGCCTGAGATTTTAATGCTTCGCGATCGCATGGCCTTGGTCACGATCGCGATGAAGGAATTGTTGGGGCTGGGCAGAAAGTTATAAACACTTCATCCGCAATTTTGGGTCATTTTTCCTTCATGGTGGATCATTTTGAGAGCTTCTTGGTGGAGATTAAAGAGGGATTCAAGGGGAAACGACTTGAGGTAAGAATTTTGGTCTTAAAAATCGCTTGTGTTGTGAAATCCACCTAGAAATTCATGGAAACTAAGCCTAAAATTGGAGAACTAGGTCTTGAGTTTTAAGAATTCTAAATTAGAATTTGAAGGGCCATTCGAGGTCGGATTTGAGAGTTTTTGATAGGTAAAGACTCGTGGCGAGATAAGGAATCCGCTGAGGTGAAAATTTCTAATTTTTGAGAAGTGGGCCCGGGGCTCGGGTTTTGCAAATTTTGTAATTTTTGATGTTTTTTTATTCTTTTCGATTGGGTTATGTTCCCTAAGCCTATTTTGACGTATTCGTTGTGGTTTTGGTCAGAGTCGACGCGTATGAAGGCCGATTTGAGGGGCAAAGGCGTCGCGAGCTAGGGATTACACCGGTTCGAGGTGAGTAATGATTGTAAATGATATCCTGAGGGTTTGAAACCCCGGACTGCACATCGTAGTGCTATATTGAGGTAACTTGCACGCCAGATAGCGAGCGTAGGGTAGGGCACCGTTGCGGATTGTGACTTGGTCCATCCCGATTGATGATTTACCGCGTATTTGACTGGAACGTATTTGCTATTATCATGATTTGGGCTTATTGTCATATTTTAGGCTAATGACAACTATTTGAATCTTTCGGGGATTGTTATCACTGTTTCCTCACTATTTTGATATTAACTTGCACTCAGTCCTAATGATTATACTGTTTTACAAACTCAGTCGCTTTAATTGAATTTTTAGACTTTAATGATATTTCCACTACTGTTTGAGTTGAGCACTACTATTTTATTAATGCCCGAGGGGCTTATGATATTTCCTGGACTGAGAAGGTTTTCAGGCCTTGAGTGTGATGTGAGAAGGCTCTCAGGACTCGAGTGTGATGTGAGAAGGCTTTTAGGCCTTGAGTGTGATGTGAGGAGGCTCTTAGGCCTCGATTGTGATGTGAGAAGACTTTCAGGCCTTGAGTGTGATGTGATGAGGCTCTCAGGCCTCGAGTGTGCTGTAAGGAGGCTTTCAGGCCTTATGTATGATGTGAGAAGTCTTTCAGGCCTTATGTTGATATAGCTCTTGGGCCGTAAGGGGCCCCTCCGGAGTCTGCACACCCACAGTGAGTGCGGGTACCCATGTGATATGAGAGTGAGCCCGAGGGGCTGATATTATGCTAACTAACTGATACTAAGCCCGAGGGGCTGATATTGTTCTGAGCGATTGATATTGAGCCCGAGGGGCTGATACTATTTTGAGATATTGCCCGAGGGGCGAACTTTTATGTGCTCATCTCATATATTTCCTTTCCTTTTTACCTGTTATACTGTTGTATTTGTACCCGAGGGTTAGATTTTCTGTGCTTATCGGCACTAACTGATTTGAAATCATTTCGTAACTGTTGAAAAGATCATTTTCAAAAGAGATTTAAACTGAGCCAAGATATTTCCAAAGATTTCACAGTTTCACTATTTTTCTCAGAGGATTGTACACTGCTTCTATACAGCATGATGGTTTGCTTTGCGTGATTTCTTACTGCTCTATTGTTATTTACCTTTATTACTCACTGATTTGGAGTACTCACTTTACTCCATGCACCTCGTGTGCAGATGCAGGTATCTATTCACCCGGTAGTGGGTTTTGGCCGATCATAGGCAAAGTTACATGAGTTAAAGAGGTGACTGCCAGCATTCACATCACCATGTTTCTCTCTTTTGTTCATTATTTCGATTTTTGTATATTTTAGGCCTTGTAGTGGATTTACATTACGATAGATGCTCGTGACTTGTGACACCCCGGTTAGGGATTTGTTGGGATATTTTCGCTAATTAATATTATTAAGTCATATTTAAGATGTTTATTTATGTTTAACTATTTTGAAAAGACGAGTTGGGTTAGTTGGCTTGCCTCATCCTCACGAGAGGCACCATCACGACCAGCGCGGGGTTTGGGTCGTGACAAGTTGGTATCAGAGCCTAGGTTACTAGGCCTCACGAGTCATGAGCAGGTTTAATAGGGTCTCGTGGATCGGTGAGACGTCTGTATTTATCCTCGAGAGGTTGCGGAACCTTTAGGAAAACTTCTCATTCTTGAATTCTTATTGTGCGTCCTTGATTCAGCTTGTAAAGAGACTCTTGAAATTCCTTCCACACGTTTGTATGCACGCATGAGCGCTCAGTATCAGATGTGCCTTGAGGGCTTGTGATTTCCCAATCAAGGGGCGAGATGTGATCTCTGTGAGTTGGATGTTGGGCCAGTCTGGAGGACTTGAGGCTGAGTCTTTGCCTATGGCTTGAGCACCGAAGTGCTAATTGTGTGAGCAAGTGTTTTGAACTTATATGTTCAGTATTGTCCCTATTAGTGGGAGTGACGACTGGTTAGCTACGTGATGAGTATGTTAGCACTGCGAGATGTATCTATGTAAATTGGAAGTGACGAGGAAGGTCTGCGGGATGATAGATGAACTATTAAGTATGTGATTTCCATTGTGATTGGATGTGTAGTTCCGAGTTATGTGCGCGTGAAGAATCATTGTGTGTCTCCTAGTTAGGAGTGAAGTAAATTTTATGTTGCGGTATGAGTTCAGACTCAGGAAGAATAAGTGGTTGTGGAAGGTATACGAAAATATTATATTGAGGCAAAGTAGGTAGGTTATCTCCTGCGGAGTGTTTCGAAGTGGCGTGATCCTTATGAGTATGTTAGAAGATCTCGGGTGTAATGGAAGGGTACGTGTTGGAATTTGAAATTTTGGGCCGCTTAAGAGAGTGGGCTTAACTGTGGCGGGGATGAATGGGAGATTTGCAAAAGATTTGCATTACTTGACGACCTGTGTTTTCACAAACTTATAAATGATTTGGGTTTAATCTCACTATGGTATTGTGGCATTAATAGAGTGAAAGTGTTATGAGTTGTTGAGTGTGTCTTGATCTATGGCTTCGAGCCAAGTGGGGGAGTCTGCTGTGAGCAGTTGATTGCATGGTTAGGTGCTATTTTGGTTCCAGTTTGGGGCGTGCGAGTGAGTTAGCTATGACTAGAGTAAAGGAAATTTTTGACAAAGGTAACATTATGCCTCATAGAGTGTGAGAACCACAGAATGTCTAGAGTGTTATTGGTAAAGGATATTCGGCATGTAGAGCAGGAAGTTGCTCGGTTGTATTAGGCGAGGACTTCATTTTTTTGGTATCGGAATGCCAATGAGGCACGGGTGGTTCTGTTCGTTAGTTCAGTATGTTGCAGTTTGAATAAGAGTGAATGACTTGCGAGAATAGTTCTAATGTGTCCAAAAGTCTACATACAGCAGTTGAGGGCTTTAAGTTGCATATGTGGTTAGAAGCTGTTGCTTTCATTGGAAGAGGTTCAGACTTGTGGTATTTTATGTTAATTATGGGATTTTATGTTTCAATATCAAGAAAGTAAAGGTAGTGGATTTAGATCCGCAGGAAGTTCTTCAGAGTAAAGTATTCTGGAATGTGGTATTTCTGGAAAACATTTGAGAGAGTATGCAGCAGCTTATGGGTCTTAGACGGTGTGGTCTTGTGTTTGTGTCTCGTGTAGTGAGCCTGGGTTGGAGAAATTGTGGTACTACAGCAAGAGGAAAGATTAAGTTGAGGATGAAACTAAAGGAAATTTAGATAGATGGAGTATCTTGATAGTAGATTGAATCGGTATGGTAAGAATATGATTAATTCTTTGTATGTGTTCGAGGTAAAGGGTGCTTACAGGTATTTTTGCAGCACTGCGCATGGGTATTGATGGCTTGCTTAGCTTGTTCTAGTTAGAAGGATTCAGTCCTGGCAGTTTAATTTATGCAAACGGAATTGGGAGAGTTCTGTCACGACCCGGATTTCCCACCCTCAGGAGTCGTGATAGCGCCTACTCGTAGAAGCTAGGCAAGCCAAATTTACTTACTGATCGATTAAACTCATGTTCCTTTTTAATAATTAACAACATTAAAATAAAAGCAGCGGGATTAAAATCATAAGCGGAAGTCTCAATTTTTAAATAGCAGAATAAAACACAGAATCCCAACATGTATCTCTACCCAAGAACTGGAGTTACATACTCACGAACATCTAAGAAGTACTAAACACAAAGTCTGAAAGAAACATTAATGTGTTTATCCCGAATACAAAGAGATGATAGTCTAATATAAGGATAGAAGGGAGACGCCGGGCCTGCGGACGCCTGCAAGGCTACCTCGGGTCTCTCCGGACTGAAGGTATGCTCCCGAACTAAAGTTGTTGTTGCTGCTGCTCGAAACCCTGACCTTTTCAAAAATGCATAGAGTGTAGCATTAGCACAACCGACCCCATGTGATGGTAAGTGCCTAGCCTAACACTGGCGAAGTAGTGACGAGGCTAGACTAGACATCACATAAACCTATGCAGATATATATACAATTACAACGAAAAATAGTAAGAACATAACAATTTAAACTGGGGAGGGGAGCATGCTTCATGGGTAATAGTTAGAAAAAAATATCAGGAATAATGGTAAGTACATCTACAGTTTAACTTCTAGCAATAATGAATAGAGAAGGCAACTTTCATATTCAACTCATCTCGTTGCAGGCGTGCAACCCGATCCCATTTCTCAATATCTCGTGGTAGGCGTACCACCCGCTCCCATTTCAATATATCAGGTGTGGTAGGCATACCACTTGCTCCCATTTCAATATATCATGTGTGGTAGGCGTACCACTCGCTCCCATTTCAATATATATCATGTGTGGTAGGCGGACCACTCGCTCCCATTTCAATATATCATGTGTGGTAGGCGTACCACTCGCTCCCATTTCAATATATATCATGTGTGGTAAGCGTACCACTCGCTCCCATTTCAATTTATCATGTGTGGTAGGTGTCCCACCCGCTCCCTTTACTTTCAACACAATACACAATACGAGCCCAATAAGGGAACAATCAATTTACTACTCTTCCCAGCAAGGAAACAATCAAATCAATACTTTTCCCGGCAAGGGAACAATAGCAACAAGTCAAACATCCCGAAAAGGGAGAGACAGCTATAACCAATCCTATTCAACTTCTTCTTAACACTTAACAATACCAATATTCAGTCAAGATTTTCATAGGATCAAGCAAGAGTGTAAAATTATCACGGTCATGCTCGACACCGACGCATGGATACTCGTCACCATGCCCATACATCGTACTCCACACAAAATATGTAGCAATTATGACTCAACTCCTAATCCCTCAGGCTAGGGTTAAACCAAACACTTACCTCAACTTCCACGGCCGAATCAATCTACGATAACCACTTTCCCTCTCGAACTCGGCTCCAACTCAATCAAATATATACAATAATGAATTTATATTATCAATATATGCTAAACAAATCAAACCCAATGCCTAAATATAGATTTCAAAGCTTTCTTCCCAAAATTCCAAAAATCGACCCCGGGCCCGCATGGTCAAAACACGAGGTTCAAACCAAATTCATATCACCCATTCCCCCACGATCCCGAATATACAATTTGTTTTCAAATTCGACCCCAAAACGAGGTCTAAGTCAAAGAAAATCGAAAAGCACTAACTCTACCCATTTTCCCCAATTTCAACCCTAGATTACATGATTTAAGCTTAGGAATTCAATAATTAATGAAGGAAAATGAAACAAATAAATGGGAATTTACTAACCCAAGTGGTCTTGAAGAATGGAGCTTCAATGGACTCCTAAGTGCTTGGGGAAGAAGAGAGCTCGTGTGAATTTTGAAATAAACCCGTATCTACTGTTTCTGAAAACTTTGAAAAAAACACTAGGTGAAATTGCCCTTTGCGTTCGCGGAAAAGGGATCGCGTTCGCGAAAGGTAAACAGTAGTAGGCATTGCGAACGCGGAAGGATAATCGCGAATGCGTAGAAGATAAGAGTTGGGGTCCAGGGATTGGCCTACGCGAACGCGTGGAGGCCCACGCGAACCATTTAATGCGAACCATTGAATGCGAACGCGAAGAGGAAAAATAGTGGGGTCCCGAATTTGGCTTACGCGAACGCGAGATACTGTACGCGAACGCGATGAAGAAAATTCTGATGCTTCGCGAACGCAGGAGAGAGAGTGCGTTCGCGAAGAAGGAAATGACTGTGCAGCTGTTGCAGACTTTTTTGCAGTTTTTCTAAGTCCTAAAACCTCCCGGAACACCTCCGAAACACTCTCGAGCCCTCGGGGCTCCTAACCAATCACACACACTAACTCAACCACATCTTACAAACTCAACCGTGCGATCAAATCGCCAAAATAACATCAAAATCAATGTATCAAACCTCAAAATTCTCACTTTTTCATCAAACTTCATAAACTTTCACATTTAGAGTTTTCAGTCCGAAACACGTCGAATGACGTCTGATTTCAACCAAATTTCAATGAAACCTCTTAAAACACATATAAGATATGTACCAGGTGCCAGAACCAAAATACAGGCCCGATACTAACACTTTCTAATAAATTTTCATTTCCATTTTCCTTAACAATTCTAGAAAAACAATTTCACAAAAAAATTCATTTCTTGGGCTCTGGACCTTGAAATTCAATTCCGGACATATGCCTAAGTCCCATATTTTTCTAAGGACCCTCCGGGACCGTCAAATTACGGGTCCGGGTCCGGGTACGTTTACCCAAAACATTAACCAAAGTCAACTTTACTCATTTTAATATCAAAGTTTTAGCATTTTCACAAAATTTCACATATAAGCTTTTCGGCTACTCGCCCGAACTGCGCACGCAAATCAAGACAACTAAAAATGAGGTTTCTAAGGCCTCGAAAGCACGGAAAGAGAGAGAAAATAGGTGATGACCCTTTGGGTCGTCACATTCTCCACCTCTTAAACAATTGTTCATCCTCGAACGGACAAAAGAAAGAAGTACCTGAGTCGGGATATAGATGAGGATAACGGCTCCGCATATCAGACTCGGACTCCCAGGCCGATGTCTCCGGGGGATGACCTCTCCACTGAACATGCATAGAGGGAAAACTCTTGGATCTCAATTAACGAACCTGCCGGTCTAGAATAGCTACCGGCTCCTCCTCACAAGATAAATCCCTGTCCAACTGGACAGTGTTGAAATCTAACACGTGGGCTGGATCGCCGTGATACCTTCGAAGCATGGATACATGAAAAAATGGATGCATGACTGATAAGTTAGGCGGCAATACAAGTCTGTAAGCCACCTCTCCCACTCTATCAAGAATCTCAAATGGCCCAATGAACCTAGGGCTAAGCTTGCCCTTCTTCCCAAATCTCATCACGCCCTTCATAGGAGACACTCGGAGCAATACCCGCTCACCAACCATGAAAGCTACATCTCGAACCTTACAATCTGCATAACTCTTTTACCGTGACTGAGCTGAATGAAGCCTGTACTAAATGATCTTGACCTTATCCAATGCCTCTTGAACCAAATCTGTACCTATCAACCGAGCCTCTCCCGAATCAAACCACCCAATTGGAGACCGATATCACCTACCATATAAAGCCTCATAAGGAGCCATCTGGATGCTCGACTGGTAGCTGTTGTTGTAGGCAAACTCCGCTAAAGGCAAGAACTGATCCCACGAACCTCAAAAGTCAATAACACAAGCCCAGAGCATATCCTCCAAGATCTGAATAGTCCGCTCGGACTGACCGTCTGTCTAAGGATGAAATGTTGTGCTAAACTCAAACAGTGTGCCCAACTCTCGCTGAACTGCCCCCCAGAAGCGCGAGGTAAACTGCATACCCCAGTCCGAAATGATAGATACAGGCACACCATGAAGGCGAACAATCTCCCGGATATAAATCTCAGCTAATCTCTCGGATGAATACGAGACTGCCACTAGAATGAAATGTGCTGACTTGGTCAGCCTATCAATAATAACCCATATCGCATCGAACTTCTTCCGAGTTAACGGAAGTCCGGTAACGAAGTCCATAGTGATCCTCTCCTACTTCCACTCGGGAAGCTCAATCCTCTGAAATAAATCACCAGGCCAGTGATGCTCGTACTTAACCTGCTGACAGTTCAAACAACGAGCCACATGTGCAACAATATCCTTCTTTATCCTACGCCACCAATAATATTGCCGCAAGTCCTGATACATCTTTGCGGCCCCTGGATGTGTAGAGTACCGGGAACTTTGGGCCTCCTCTAAGATCAACTCTCGAAGTCCATCCACATTGGGCACTCAAACTTGCCCCTGTAATCTCAAAACTCCATCCGCATCTAAGGTAACCTGTTGGGCACCTCCACGCTGCACCATGTCCCTGAGGACACACAAATGGGGATCATCCAACTGCTGATCACGGATACGATCGAATAATGAAGAACAAGAGACTATGCAAGCCAACACACGACTGGGATCAGAAACATCCAGTCTCATGAACTGATTAACTAAGGCCTGAACATCCAAAGCAAGCGGCCTCTGACTGACAAGAATATAAGCAAGACTACCCATACTAGCTGACTTCCTACTCAAAGCATCGGCCACCACATTGGCCTTCCCCGGATGGTATAAAATGGTGACATCATAATCTTTTTGAAAAACACTAACCACCTCCTCTGCCTCAAATTCAACTCCTTCTGCTTGAACAAGACCTGAAGACTCTTGTGGTCTGTGAACACCTCACATGTCACGCCATACAAATAGTGCCTCCAAATTTTCAAGGCGTGAACAATAGATGCCAATTCTAAATCGTGCACTAGATAATTCTTCTCATGAATCTTCAACTGCCTCGAAGCATAGGCAATAACCTTGCCATCCTACATCAACGATGCACCAAGCCCAATACGGGAAGTATCACAATAGACTGTATAGGGCCCTGATCTTGTGGGCAAAACCAACACCGGTGTTGTAGTCAGAGCTGTCTTGAGCTTCTGAAAGCTCGCCTCACACTCATCCGACCATCTGAACTGGGCACCCTTCTGGGTCAACCTAGTCATCGGGGCTGTAATAGATGAAAACCCCTCCACAAACTGACGGTAGTAGCCTGCCAATCCCAGGAAACTCCGAATCTCTGTAGCTGATGCTGGTCTAGGCCAGCTCTTGACTGCCTCAATCTTCTTCAGGTCCACCTGAATACCCTCTGCTAATATAACGTGACCTAGAAATGCTACTAAACTCAGCCAAAACTCACACTTGGAGAACTTGGCATATAACTAACTATCCCTCAGAGTCTGAAGAACCACTCTAAGGTGCTGCTCGTGCTCCTCCTGGCTGCGGGAGTACACCAAAATATCATCAATAAAGACTATCACGAACATGTCCAAATATGTCCTGAACACTCGGTTCATCAACTCTATGAATGTTGCTGGGGCATTGGTCAACCCAAATGACATGACCAAGAACTCATAATGCCCATACCGAGTGC